>APFE031156311.1:0-14419 GCA_000404065.3 Pinus taeda
AACCCATATTTCCAATGTCAAAATAAAAAATAATGATACTTTGGACATCAATTTTCAGAGCTACCTTCACACAAACTTTATTATCTTTATTCCAAGTGCAGGCACTATCAAATGATAGGGAACAATGGCCTTATCACTCATTTCAATGTGAGGTTTCTAAAGAAGAAGCTGAAAGATTTTTAGGGGAAGAGGAGAGTATTTCCCTCAACATTTCAGTTGTGGAGATTAAATCACAACTATACAAGAGCTTAAAACACAAAAAATTGAGGCACAATAAAACAAAGTAAAACAGAGTAAAAATATGGAGCAACAAAATGAAACCGAGTAACTCTCAGTAAAATCGAGAAACTATTTGTTTTCACATGCCCACCACAATTTTCTCCATGATTTTCTCCTCTTGACCTCCCAAACTTACATCCTCTTCTATGAAAATGACTTTTACATACATATATATCAAATCACACAATTTTGACTCATTTATACATGACAGAGAAAAACATTAAGACACGGGATGGGCGATTATACAGAAAACATAATTGTTCTGAGCTTGTAATTGATGCAGAATACAAATAGCAGTTGCAGAGTGAATGTTTGCCCATATGTTTTTACCAACCCTTCATTCAATATACATTTCTTCTTAATTAATTGATGTGTGTCGTGAAATGGAGAATTTGTACTCCTACTGAAAACTTCATTTAATCTATCCTCCATCCTACAAAATTTTTTTGCAACCTGCAAACAAAATATACTTGGAAAGTATGGTTGCTGTTAGTGAATTTAATGTGGTGGTTAGGTTTAATTTTACAAAACTCCCCCTTAATCACAATTGTCACCATTGATAATTCCCAAACAATTCCTGAGAAAAACAAAATTTTCACGTGCCAATGGCTTTGCGAAAATATCAACAAATTGTTCGTGTGACCTGCAGTGTTGCAACACAATTTCACCATTGTTAATAAACACTTTAATAAAATGATATTTAGCATCAATGTTCTTGGTCCTCTTGTGAAAAAAAATATTTGATAATGTAATTGCGGAATTCTCAGTGCAGAAAATAGTTTTTGTTCCCTCTTGGTCGTGGCATAATTCCCTCAACATTCTTCTCATCCAAACTACCTGACATGTTGTTGTTGTTGCGACAACACATTCATTTTCTAATTTTGACAATGACACTATTGGTTTCTTATTGGAGGCCCGTGAGATGGATCTCAAACCTAAATGAAAAACATAACTTGACATGCTCTTTCTATCATTAACACTTGCTGCCTAGTCACTATTAGTATAACCAACGTGCCTAAAATTATTTTTTGCAGTGTACAAAATACCATACTCCTTTGTTCCATTGACATACTTTAAGATGTTGTAGCATATCTTTCAGACACATTGCATTAGGTTTGTTTATAGTTGATGTTTCGAACCCGCAACGATGGTTCATCATTAGGATGTGAAAAATTGTTGAAAGACTAATCTCATCATTTTTTAAAAAAAATGATGAGATTAGTCTTTCAACAATTTTTCACATCCTGATGATGAACCATCATTGTTGGTTTGAAACGTCGACTATAAAAAATCCTAATGCGATGTTTCCAGAAGATATGCTACAGAATCAAGAAACTCGCAGAAACCTCAAAGACAAAATACCTTAAGATCCTTTTGGCTACTTACCAATGTGCCTCCTTGGGTGTCTCCATGAACCTTGACACCGAGCATACTGCATACATTGTATCTGACCTAGTTGTCACTAAATACATCAAGCTACCCACCATGCTTTTGTATAATGTCAGATTGACATTGATGTTGCAATATTCTTTTCTTAGCTTCAACCCCATGACAATTGGTGTTGGTGCAGACTTGTTGTTCTGCATATTAGACCTCTCTAAAATATCTCCTACATACTTTTCTTAGGAAATAAAAATTCCATTTTCTGTTTTCTTCATTTCAATGCTCAAAAAATATCTTAACAACTCCAAATCAGTCATTTAAAACTCACTTTTCATGACTTATTTGAAATCAACAATGATAAGCTTACCATCACTATCTTTGATGTAGAGAGTAGGGTCACTACCATATTTGTCAAATCCATTGTCCAACATGTAAGCATATATCCTGCTATACCATGCATGGGGTGCTTTCTTCAGACGATAAAGAGCTTTCCTCAACATATACACCTTTCCTTATTGGCCTTCTTCCCATAACAAAGTGTTTTCCCAACATATACTTCCAATTTCAATGCTCCAGTCAAGAACACTGATTTTATGTCCATTTGATAACCTTTCCATTTATGTTTCACGGCAATCGACAACACTTTATGGACAGTCTCCATCCTCGTGACTGGCACAAATGTCTCTGCATAACCTCTTGCATGTTGTTGCTTGTATCCTTTCACAACTAGCCTTGCTTTATGCCTTCCAATCTTTCATTCAGTGTTTCTCTTGGTCTTATAGACCCGCTTCACTCTAATGACTTATTTTCCTTGCGGTACATCCACTAACTCCCATTTGTTGTTATTTTCTATTGCTTCTATTTCTTCATCCATTTCCACAACCCATTTTTCTTCTTTGACTACATCCTCAAAATGGATTGGGTCATATACATGACAAAAAAATGCAAATATGGAATTCAGACCAATGCTACTATCAACTTTGTCTTGCTCATAAATTTAACTTAAATTTCTGAATTTTTGTCATCTTATTCTTGTAAAAAATGGACTTGACATGTGACTGGATGTTGTGGTTGAAGTAGATGGTGTTGTGGGTCTTTGCAGCATGCTTGGAGTAGTTCTCGCTTGACTGCACAATATTGTCCTATTATTTTTCATGGTGTCGCTTCTTGACTGCTTTATTGAGCTTGAATAGGAGTAGGAGGAAACATTGTTGAGGAATTACTTGTTGCGGTCCATTCCTCCTTGTCTTCATGTGGTATACACATTTTCACATTGACAATCTTCTCTAAACTTCCATCCCATGGTTCCTCTTCTATGGACTGCACGTCTCTGTTGATTATGACCTTCTTGGTTGATCGATTGTAGAGATTCTATGCCTTGGATTCATCACTATATCCAACAAATATGAATTTCTCCCCTTGTTGTCCAACTTCTTCCTTAACTCATCCCGGACATGTGCATATAGCACACATCCAAAAACACTCATGTGAGTGACACTATGCTTTCTTGCACTCCATCCCTCTTCAAGAAAAATAATCTTGACACTTTTGGTTGGACACCTATTAATGACATATGCTTCACAAATGACAACTTCAGCGCAATAGTCATTTGGTAAATGTTGTAATAGTCTCGAGTCTCTGAATTGTCATATTTTCATCCTCTTTTCCTTCCGTTATTACTCACATTTATCCATATTATATTTCTCCATTCACCATTTACCATACAATTTTCATGTTAACTATGGGTTTCCCTTATTATTTTCCAATTTATTTATTTTCATGCATTATAAGAGAATTTGTGATTAATTATTAGAAAGCTAAAATATTCTCATATATATATCTCAAAACTTGTGTGAGATTTGTAATGTGTAGAAATATTTCAATAAATGAATATTCAAAGAGATTTGAGGAGATAATCAGTCAAGCCCATTTCAAGGAGAATATCATGAGGATATGGATATCCAAGATTTGTGTGAAGATTTGAAGGGATCATATTTTGTAATTATGGAAATTGGTTGAGAGAAAAGTGGAGTTGTATTTATGAGTTGTTAATCTCCTTTTCAAAGAAACTCATGTATAAATATGAGTGCTCTCTCTCTATTTGAGTAAGTTATTGTTGGAGAGGGTTGCAAGTCATTGTGATGTAATAGATTGAGATTTCTTTATAGTTAATGTGAGATACATGTGTTTGTTTTTATATTTGTCTTTTTTTGTTTTTTCACATGTTGTTTTGCTTTTATGAAAATTTCATATTTCTATATTAATTTATTCAATTCAATTCAGTCGTGTGTTTAATTTCATCCATGTGCTTCAATTTCAAGCATTAGATTAGGTTAATTTGGTGCCAATTCTACATATATTGTGCATGTGCCTCGTAAGTATATGAAATCCTAGGGTTGACAATTAATGAATGAGAAATTATTAAACGACAAGATTTCGCCCAACATTTTGGTGTCGTTGTCGGGGAGGCATGATCAATTGAAGTTTAGTTTACTTTTCCACAAGATTTCTTTCATTTCCTAGTTTACAATATTGTCATTAAACTACTTGCTTACCAACTATCCTAGTATGCTTGCTTGACAACTAAATCACTAGTTGTTATTCACTGCTTTCTAGATTCTCATAGTTTGCTTGCTTGATAACCGCAAGTGTATTTAATTTTTGCAAAGTATGATTTATGGTTTTTGCAAGAGTAGGTATATGCAACTAGTTTATTTTAATTTAGTTTTACATTCCGATTTTAGTTTTGGGTGTTGTAAGAACTTCTCTCCTACTAATCCATATGTATATTAGTTTAAGTTTGGAACAACTCACTCAGGTCCTAGAAATATCCAAGATCTCCTCTTCCTAAGAAGAGGAGATCGTGAGAGGAGTCCAAAGCTTAACTACTCCTCCAAAAGAAAATAAAATATTAACATTCGAAGAATCCTCTACATCTGATGAGGAACAATTATTCGAATAGGGGATTGAGGAGGACAAAGAGGCACTGCAGCATGATATGAATCAGAGTAAAAATCATGTCTATGAAAGCCTTATCAAAAGATGGTTTCGATGGTTTCAAGTAAGTACCAAGTTAGATCAATTTCATTTTTGTTTTTATTTCATTAAATCATAGTCACAAAAACTAGATTCGATTATTCTTGTATATTTTCATTTTAAAATTATGAAATTGGAAATCAATATATTTTTATTACTATTGTGTGAATGGTTACATTGGAAATTTCATTACACGTAATGATTTATAAGTTCCAATTAGCATAGAGTAGGTAGAATGTTATTTTTATTTTTGAATAAGTATGCCCTCCTCCCATGCTTTCGCACAATCTCGAGGATTAGAAAGTAGGATAGTAGGATGTCCATAAATGTTTTTAGGAATGAATAGATTAAGAATTTGCAATATGATTAACCAATTTCACCTGAAAATTAGTTTTTATCCATTTGCTAAAAATGGGAATGTGATGCTTTTAGCACACATTGACATATCCTTCTTACTATCTAGATAGACCCCAGCTTTGAAGATGTTAAAATTTACAAACCTTTTGAAAAATTAGGAAATACAATCACTATTTTCTAATGCCCATTAAGGAAATCGAATCCAATCACTATATAAGACAACTGCTACACAACCTCACTACTCGTAATCAAATGTAATAATAACATATAGAAGGATTTTTCTTCGAAAGTCTGATAGTTGATTGCTTGGTCATCGTAAAAGCGTGTACCGATTTTGAAATATAACTTCACAAACACACAATCGATGAAATAGGGTTTATTGTGAATTAGTTTTTATTTTAACAGATGGAAAACAGGTCCTTCAACCCTAAATAAACCAGATTATCTCATAATTACCTGGGCATTAACTGTAGCCGACCTTGCTATTGATAGAGGTGAAATGATACCTTTGTTTGATGACAACGAATCCTAAAAATAATTTTGATCTCAACAAAAAAAAATGAAATCCGGTTGTTATAGTTTCAAAATCCTCGAAAATCCATGAGGAAAGTTGGGTTCATTAAAGACAGGGATGTGAAATTTAAGGGGGACATCTTGTTTTGAAATATTTATGATACAACATATCTCTTTCTCGGCATTAATTCCTAGTTCTTCTTGCATGGGTTCGATGGGCTCACCACTCCCCTATGAAGTTGACAGGTTTTTCAACTAGAGCATGAATAAGATGGGACTGGTTCGCAACTTTGAGCGATATATTTAGAAGTCAATTGGGCCAGTGGGGGAGAAAAATCCTTGAAACACATCTGTCTGTGAGGAAAGTCAGGTTTTAGTTCCTAGAATAAGGAAGAGATCATGACAATTCCTCATGCAACAACCCTTTGTTGCTAAAATCGCTTTCGCTCTCATCACATATTGATAGAAGACATCCATAAAATCCTTATTCCTCCTTCTTTTTGGATGTTGAAGCTTCTAATATCGATGAATAAGAAAGAAGTTTGATAATCATTTGAGGGGTTAAAGAGGAGTGAAACCATTCATAAGGCTGGTCTCATCTTCGTCTGAGGACTCGAAGATGAGAAAGCTGATGCCTAACTCTCACCAAGGAAACACCTATATGGTACCCACTAGATAATGCGAATGAGGGGCTATGAAATCAATATCTTTGATAATGCACCAACATCCTCTCCATGCAGGTTGATCGTTGTAGCTCATTGCACACAACTGACTATGTTAGATATTTAATACATCTTCCCACTCTCACCAATAAGAACTATCAAGCTCTCATCAGGATTGTCAGTGCACCTTTCATTTCTACTTGGAGTCTAGAGGAGGCAATTTGATGCCACAAAATCACAACCATTACGCTCACATAGACCATATACCATTGGTAGTAGCCCTCGATGTAGTGGATCATGTCCTTTGGATGCACATTGAAACTGAGCGTGCATTGATTTGTTGGGAGGGTTGGTGCACTTAGGCATTGGCAACCATGTTGTCAACTAGTGCTACCCAGTCATACAAGCCATTATGGAGATGGTGGAACCATTGTGCTTGTTGGAAATAATAAGGGGGGGGGGGGGGGGGGGGGGGGGGGGGGCGCGGTGAATCAATATTAGAAATTTAACAATCTTTTCATCTCCATAAAGAAATTGATATGCGCTACTGATGTTAATTAAACCTGTGTATATATGCAACTGTGTTTAGAGAAAACCACGTATATCTTGCAGACTTCTAATTTAGTTAGCTGATCTTAATCTATGTATTAGAACCATAAAACAATACTCAAGTGTAGTAAATAGTACAGGTAATGACACACATGAACACAAGATATAAGGTGGAAACCCAATGTGGGTGAAAACCACCTGCTGCAATTCGTCTCTATCTTCTTTTAATAAGAAACTTCTTTTTACAAAAGTTCTGTAGTGGTGCAGTCTTATACTAGTACGCAGGCTTCTACCTACAAAAGCCTACAACCTTCTCTCGTTCTCTAGCTTCTAATGGAAGGGAGCTACAACCCCCTTAGCTCTTGTACTAGATGATGTACTAGTACGTAGGTGCTGACCTACAAAAGGTTACAACCTTCTCTTTTTTTCCAGGGACCATGTTTCATAAATTTTCAGATAGGATCCATCAATAACATCAATCAAACATCAAATATATCTGCATCAACCAAAAACTGAATCAAACAATCACTTCTCTAAAGGCTGTAGCCAAAATATAGTAATAGTAGCCAGAAACCAATCCTGAACCTAGAATACTGCAACAATAAATAGAAGTACCTAAAACATATTTTATCAGATGTACGCTACTTCAATATGTAGAACCTATGTGCATACGCTGTTATACTAAGGGAAGCATGCATATACGCAGTTTTGATGAACCGAACCAGTGTGTATATGTGCCTTTGCTATGTTGAACCTGTGTACAGATCTATAAAAGATAATTTACCCTTTTCAACTATTCAAACATTAGTTATACCCAGATGATCAGATTTATAGATCAAGTCATGCGCAAAATATAATAGATCAAAATCACACAAAGATACTTCTCTTCAAGCCTTAAGATCTTGACCCATCAATAGAACTTATCCTTCTTCTAGCGCTTAGGTTCCTCATTGATTCAGATCTAGCTATGCACCATAACCCAATGACCAGTATTCTAGATCTTGCTCTTCATAAGATATTTAAGGATCTCCTTCCCTTTTTATAGTCTTAGGACTTACTCAATACCATGGTCCAAAACCACTTAGAACCAATACCTGGGTCCAAATACCTGGGTTCAACACTTCAGATGAGATACCATGGTCCAAAACCATAGGTCCAAATACCAAGGACCAAAAACCAAGTTTTCCAAACTGTACACACTTTTATGTGCATAAAAGTGCGTGTATACATATATGCTCCTTTTGGTTTGTGAATCCACGTGTATACATAGCTTGGGCAACAGGAACCTGTGTATACCTCCTTTTCTTGTATTCTGAGAGCCAGTGAGCCTAAAATATCATCTGAGTGATATTTTGAGTGAGTTTCCATCAAGGAAAATACCTGTGCCATAGTGTTAAGCCTGTGTCATAATGCCAACAATCTCCCCCTTTGGGCTTGATGGCAACCCCAAATCACTCTCCCCCTTTGTCATCAAAGGCAAAACGTTATGCTCCCCCTGAGTACATGCTGAAATATCTGCTATGTTGCACTGTCCATGCTCCCCCTGACTGTAGGCAGTGTCTGTAAAAAGATGTTCTACAAGAAGAACATGACTCTATACATCATAAATGACCTTTCTATCACCACAAACTCAAACATACATCCATCTCCCAACTAAATGGGGATATACCATAAGTTTATACATGATAGAATACGAACATTACATCATCAATCCTAGTCATAGTGTGGAACCAATATAGGTCGTTACATGACCTTGATAATAAAAGAAATAGAGAACAAATATCTAAGACAAGACTATGATAGTCATCAGCAACTATCATCAGCAACATTTGTCAATCACCATCTGGACCATTATCCCTCTACACCTGTTCCACTTGAATCAAAAATAAAACTGTGAAGTTGTACCAAGATCTTCTAAGATAATGCCAACAATGCATTATTAGAAGTATATGCTCCCCCTGAACCTGTGCCAGATGGTCTCTGCCAGACCTATATCAGACTCTTTTCATCTTGAGTCTGGCCCACTATTTTTTTCAAACCAACATATATACCACTGTACCCACAAAAACAGGCGTATGTACGTGGATGCTCTTCATGAAACTCGTAGTCAACCACTTTTGTCTGAAACAGATAAGTGTCAACAACAAGATGGTGCATCAACTACTCCCAGATTCTGTCTGAGGTATTCAAATGTCTCCTTGGGTAGTGGTTTGGTGAATATATCGGCAACCTATTCCTTGGAGGGAACATACTCCAATTTGACCTTTTGTTCAAGCACTTGTTCCCAGAGAAAATGATATTTGATAGGTATGTGATTGGTCTTTGAATGCATGACTAGATTCTTTGGAATACTAATTGCACTTGTATTATTGAATAAAATGGATATAGGTGGAGTACAGATGATTTGCATGTCTTGCAATGTTTGCATCATCCAAAGGAGTTGTGTGCAGCAAGATGCAGCTGCCACATATTCTACTTCAGCAATAGATAATGCAATTGAAGTTTGTTTCTTGCTGAACCAAGATACTAATCTGGAACTCATAAAGAATGCACCACCATTAGTGCTTTTTCTGTCATCCACGCTTCTTGCCCAATCTGCATTTGTATATGCATGAAGTGTGAGATCTATATCTCTAGGATACCATAAGCCATAGTTTTGTGTTACTTGAAGATATTTGAAAATCCTTTTAACTGTCTGAAGGTGTGCTTCTTTTGGATTTGACTGGAATCTTCCAACTATTCCCACTGCATGCATGATGTCTAGTCGGGTACCTATCAGATAGAGTAGACTACCAATCATGGATCTATAGGTTGGTTGATGTACTGCTACTGATTCATCATTTGCGCTGAGGCTGCATCCTGTTACCATAGGGGTACATACTAGTTTCCAATCTTCCATGCCATATTTCTTCAAGATCTGCTTGAGGTACTTGGTTTGTGATAGAAAGATACTATCTTTGTTTTGTTGGACTTGTAAACCAAGAAAATATGTGAGCTCACCAAGAAAGGACATTTCAAATTCTTTCTACATCACCAAGGCAAAGTTTTGACTCATGGCTTCTTCATTGCTACCAAAGATGATATCATCAACATACACAACAAGTATTAGCAATTTATCATTGTCAATTTTTATATATAGATTGCTATCTGCTGATCCTTTTGAAAAACCTTGTTGATGGAGGTATTTGTCCATATGATAATACCAAACCCTTGGAGCCTGTTTAAGACCATAAAGAGCCTTTCTGAGTCTTCATACAAGTTTTGGATCGTTTAGGATAAATCCATCTGGTTGCTCAATATACACTTCTTCTTCTTCTAAGTCTCCATTTAGTAAGGCATATTTCACATCCATTTGATATACTTTGAACTTCTGAAAGCTAGAAAGAGCAAGGAACATTCTTATAGCTTCAAGTCTGGCAACCAGTGCAAAAGTTTCTTTAAATTCTATACCTTCTTGTTGAGCATACCCTTTACAAACAAGTCTAGCCTTGTTCATAATAACATCTCCATTTTCATTCAGCTTGTTTTTGAATATCCACTTGGTCCCTATGAAATTCTTATCATTAGGTCTAGGAACCAATTCCCAAGTGTTATTCTTTTCAATCTGCTCAGGTTCCTCGTTCATGGCCTTGACCCAACATTCATCTTTTCATGCTTCACTTATATTTTGTGGTTCGATGGATGACAACAATGCTAGATAGCTTGAAGCTTCTGTAGTAGTTCTTCTTGTTTGTACAGTTGCCTCTTTCTGCCCCAAAATTTGAGTCTCTAGATGGTTCTTCTGGACATACCTAGATGGATTTTTTTATTTACCCTTATCTTTTCTTCTGGTGCCTCACAAATTTCTTCTTCAGCATTAGTTTGATTTCATGTTGAAGGATAGTCCTCATCATCTTCAAAATCTTTGGTTTTTATCTACTTTGGATTGTTGGTTGCTTCATCAACCGCCAGATCAATACTTTAAACAATTTTTCCAAGTCTTTTATTGTAACACTTATATCCTTTACTTCGAGAAGAGTGTCTAAGGAGAATGCCTTCATCATCTTTAGGTTCAAACTTGCCAAGATTTTCATCAGTCCTTTTGATGTAACATTTTCTTCGAAAAGCTTTGAAGTATTTTACAGTAGGAGTCTTACCATACCAAAGTTCATGAGGAGTTTGAGTGATGTTTACCTGGACATTTATTTTATTGAGAATAGTAACGACAGCAAATGTAGCTTCATCCCAGAAGGTTGCAGGAGTTCCAGATTCATCAAGCATAGCACAAGCCATTTATTGAACTATTATGTTCATCGTTTCCACCACTCCATTTTTCTGAGGAGTCCTTACAGTAGAGAATTCCCTTCTTATTCCATGTTCTTCACAAAAGTCTAAAAACTCATCCGAGTTAAATTCCCATCCTTGATCAGACCTAAGGCATTTGATTGTGCGATATGATTCATTTTCAACGAAGGCTTTGAAAGCTTTGAACTTTTCGAAAGCTTCGTCTTTATGCTTCAGAAGTCTTATCCAACACATCCTAGAAAAGTCGTCAATGAACAATATAAAGTATTCTTCTCCACGAGGTGACTTTTTCCTTGATGGACTACAAAAATCAGTATGGACAAGTTCAAGTGGCTTATTAGCTGATCCTTCCTTCTCAGGGAAATGTGTTCTGGTTTGCTTACCAAACTGACATGATTTGCATATTGTATTGTCTAGAATTCTGATGTTAGGAAGATCACGAATATCCTGATATTTGCATGCTTTCCGTATCTGAGGGAAGCTTACGTGCCCCAATCTTCTGTGCCATAGCTAGTGTTCATCATTTTTTCTTAGATAACATTTTTGTTGTCCTCCCTTGAGTATGTATAAATTATGTGGAGTTCTTATGCCTTTGATCAATGTTTCTCCTATATCAAGCTCACAAACAATACATCCATTTGATTGAAATACTACCTCATTTCCTTGATCACACATTTGACTAACAGTTAATAGATTATGCTTTAAGCCATCAACATACATAACATTTCTAGCTTTGACCTTTTCTTTTAAAAGAACAGAGCCTCTACCTTTTATGAGAGCAGGGGTTTCATTTCCAAATGAGACATTCCTTTCCTTTTCTAAGGCATTATATGACTAAAAATTTTCTTTATCACCTGTCATATGTTTCGAGCATCCACTGTCGATGTACCACTTATTTTCCTGTCCTTCTGCAAATAAGGCTATACCACATCTTTCAGGTCGCGGTTCTTTCTTTCTGCATGTTTTAGGACCCAATGAAGCTTGCTCCTTCTAAGATGTTTACTGAAACTTACTTCTACATTCGGAATCTTCATGACTGAAGTTGTTACAAATAGAGAATTCTATTTCATTTTCAAGAGAAAAAAAGTTATTATAGGTCCTCTTCATGATCCTAGTCACACTCCTTTGATTTTGTGCTTCTCTAGTCATGATGGTCTTATAAGCAACACATTGAGTAGCTTTGTGTCCAAAGTTATGACATGAGAAACATTGGCCATTAAAGAAATTCCTACGATTATCAAACTTACCGACCAAGTGATTGTAGTTTGCATTGACATTCATTCTCGGGGAAAATTGAGAATGATTTACCTGCAGTTGGTTGTAGCTTTTGTTCATCCTTGAAGAAGATTGACCATGATTTACCTGGTGATCTACTTTATGCCTTTGCTAACAATTGACAACCTATTCACTTCTCCTTGCTGCTTCAAGATAACTTTTGGAGGTTGATGGTTTTTGCGCTTGAGATGCTTCTTTAGTATATCCAAGAGCTGTCTTGATTAGAGAACGCTGCATTTTGATCATCTCATCTAAAGTTTCAGATCCTTTAGCAAATCTAAGATTAAGAGCTTTTGTTTTCTCGATATCTTTTCTAAGTCCCACAATTTCACATTCTAACTTTTCATTGTGTTTTTCCCTTTCAGCAAGTTGGAATGTCAGAGTATCTATAATCATACTCTTTTCTTCTAAAAAAATTTTAAGTTTATAAATTTCTTCATAGAGATCATCTTCATCTTTAGCATCCAAGAAATCATCATCTTCAAAAGCCATCAGAAGTCTATAATCATTACCATGTTCATCTTCATCACTATTTGAAAGTCCATTACTGTTTTCATGTGTATAATAGCTCTTCTTACTTACGTTCTATTTTATGTTCCATTTAATTGGTTCCTTCACTTTATCAAGCTTATCTTTATGAGTACATTTGGCTGCATAGTGATCCTCTTCCACAAGCAAAGCATTTGAAAGGTAGCTTACCTCTGAATCTTCCAGAACCTCATTGAAGGTTCTTGACAAAATTTGATTCTTCCTCTCCTTCTGACATATGTCCTAACTCATTGTATTCTCCTTTTCCTGAAGCTTTGAATGCGGCTTCTCTCATGTGTGATGGACCCCCTTTTCTCATTTCAAAAGTAGTTAGGATTCTGTGCAGCTGTGACATGGTAATACTCTGAAGATTATGCTTTTCTTCTATGGAAAAAACTTTTGATTCAAATTAGAAGACAAAGATCTTAGAACCTTTTCAACTAAAGTAACTTCTTTTATCTCTTCACCCAAGTTTTTCGTGCGATTAACAATATCATCTATTCGTAAGAAATAATTAGCCACACTTTCATCATTTTGCATTCTGAGAGTTTCATATTGAATTCTGAGAGATTGTAGTTTTGCTTGTTTTACCTGATTGTCTCCTTCATAGCTTAGAATGATCTTGTCCCATATTTCTTTGGCAGTTTTGAGCTGCATAATCTTGATGAATTCTGATTGAGATAGACTCCCCAATAGAGTATTGACAGTCTTTACATTTGTTTCATATTGTTTTTTACTAGCCGTATCTATAGGAGTTGCTGATGGAAATGTGTATCCTCCTTCCACTATATCCCACACTTCTATACCAAGAGATTGAAGACAGGTTGTGGTTCTTACCTTCCAATAGATGAAGTTGCTTCCATCAAATATTGGTGGCCTGATGAATGCCTCTTTTTCGTAGTTGCTCATGATGATAGATCTTCCTTCAAGCAATCAAGATTCTTCTGAAGGACCTGCTTTGATACCAATTGTTGGAAATAATACTGAGAGGGCGGCGGGGGTGAATTAGTATTAGAAATTTAACAATATTTTCATTTCCATAAACAAATTGATATATGCTACTTTTGTTAATTAAACCTGCGTATATATGCAACTGTTTTTAGAGAAAACTGTGTTTATCTTGTAGACTTCTAATTTAGTTAGCTGATCTTAATGTGTGTATCAGAACCATAAAAAAGTAATCAAGTGCAGTAAACAGTATAGGAAATCACGCACATGAACACAAGATATAAGGTGGAAACCCAATGTGGGTGAAAACCACTTGCTGCAATTCGTCTCTGTCTTCTTTTAATAAGAAACTTATTTTTACAATATTTCTATATTGGTGCAGTCTTATACCAGTACATAGGCTTCTATCTGTAGAAGGCTATAACCTTCTCTCGTTCTCCAGCTTGTCCTGGAAGGGAGCTACAACCCCCTTAGCTCTTGTACTAGCTGATGTACTAGTATGTAGGTGCTAACCTACAGAAGGCTACAACCTTCTCTTTTCTTCTAGGGACCATGTTTCATAAATTTTTAGACTGGATCCATCAATAACATCAATCAAACATGAA
>APFE031156311.1:15069-26694 GCA_000404065.3 Pinus taeda
TTGATTCAGATCCAGCTATGCACCATAACCCAATGACCAGTATTCTAGATCTTGCTCTTCATAAGATATTCAATCCTTGAGTGCCTTTGCCTAATGATTTCCTTCCCTTTTTATAGTCTTAGGCCTTACTCAATACCATGGTCCATAACCACTTAGAACCAATACCTAGGTCCAAATACCTGGGTTCAACACTTCTGACAAGATACCATGGTCCAAAACCATAGGTCCAAATACCAAAAACCAAGTTTTCCAAACTGTATCCGCTTTTCTGTGCATAAAAGTGCATGTATACACATACGCACCTTTTGGTCTATGAATCCGCGTGTATATGCGGCTTGGGAAATGAGAATCTACATATACCTCCTTTCCTTGTATTCTGAGAGCCTATGAGCCTGAACTATCATCTAAGTGATTTTCTAAGTGAGTTTCCATCAAGGACAATAACTGTGCCATAGTGCCAAGGCTGTTTCATAATGCCAACAGTGCTTGTGTAAAACTATCTACCTCAAGGTGTAATAAAACAGTGATATGAGGAGAGAAACAATCACAAAGAAGAGTGTCACCCTCCAAATAAACATTTAGGCTTGCTTTTATTCACTATTCGATTTTGTTGAATCTCATTCTCGCTAAGTATGGCAGCGGAAAAATGTATTAAGAAAAACACGTAATTATTTTCACGTTCTACGATGAACATATGTCCTCTGTAGTGCTGGTACTGTAGCCCATGCATGAATTATCTGGTCCAGTGCAAGAATGAAACTTAAAAGGATGAGTGATTGTTATCCCATCACATATCAATCAAAACATTGCAGAAAAGAGAGACCAATAGAAACATCAAACAACGCAGAAACCGGGGGATGTATTATGTTCCAACACTCAACTTGACATCACAGAGAAAAGAAATAACTTCTGACATTATTTTATCACAGGTTTTTGTAGATCGCCCAAGGAAATTGATTCACAATCACGTTTTAAATGATTAGTTGATAGAAAACTTACCTCCAAGCTAACTTGGCACCATGAATTCAACTGGTCCGACTGCTAATTAGCAGGCTCACCTAACTGCTTTGCCTACACACCCTTTCTTGCTGATTCAACCCACTTATGTTCCTTCATCATGTGACAACCAATGAGAACAAGCGATCAATGACTATCACAATTCTTCTCCATAATTCTAGATGGATATCCAATGGTCAACCAACATTTTGCTCACTTGATTGATTGTTTTCATTTCATGCTTACTAATGGGTTGTGTAAACAATAAAAAAAAAATCAAAACAATTAAAAACAAATAAATAAAACTTTAAAAAATAAAAAAATTGCAAATGGACATTTCATAACTCTTGAAAACTATTTATGCTAACTTGTTTCTTGGAGACACTTCAAAGGAACTTGCGCGCAAAGGAAATGGTAAAAAAATTCATTTAATTTTATTTGGTTGCTAGCATTCATACTCATTCCTGCATTTTATGTCTTTCAAAATATCTCATAGTTTTCATGCAGGATTTGTACTAAGATTTTATAGGTGCAGAGACGATCCAAATTCATGCAGATGTGATCTCCAGAAATCACAATAAAACATGCATCCTTAAATCTTGGAGGAGCTAATTCTTCATTACATATGTCATGACATTTTCCGCTACACAAAAAAATTTTGTGTCATGATATGTTTGACCACATTTCTCCTTCAAAGCTCATTAGTCATCCATATTGGAGTCTAATGATTCATTGTCTTACCCATCATGACTTCATACATGTCTAATTTTCTAAGTCACATACATTTTTTCCTTCTTTTCAGTTCATATTTTTCCCTTAAAACCATCCAACTCTCTACATTGCCTTGTTTTCCTTTCCATAAAAACTGTTTGACCGCGAGATATTTTATCTATAGTCTTACCAATCATGTTGTATGAACTCACGTTGACTGATGTGGGATTCCTTAAGGACCATCTTTGAACAAATCTTGACCCTTCGACCTTAACACTTTATCTGGGATAGAGACTAGAGTCATTATTAGTACCTTGAAGCTTTTATGCCTTAATGACAAGTTCCATTATTGAAAATAATGGGAATACATCAATGTCCCTTAATCCTTGGATCTTGCAAGTGACTCGACATCAACTCATCTATTCTCACTTCGCAATATGTACCTAGGTTCCTTCACACTCATTGACATTAATGGTGAGTTTTCCTCACATTGGTTAATGACATTCATTATTGGATGGTAATCTAATGACATATGTTCATGCTCGACATCAACACATTTATTCGCATGACTAGAATTTGTACCATCAAGTTTTGTAGCAGGGGAAGACTATATACATTTCATGACTCCATTAGTAGTTGAAGTAGTATGTTTCCAACCATATGAGAGTACCATAGTTCCACTTTCACACTTCATCTTTTGATCTATTATCCATAAGAAACAACAATCACATTTTCCGTGATTCAACAACATAATCAACCACATTCCTATTGCATAGTTCATCAACTTTTTGGGTAATTGGAGGTATGTTATTTTCTTATTATTAATCATATGATTCCTTAAATGCTAGAAATTAATGAATTTGGAAAATTCCCTCACCATGTTCCATTTCCTTTCTTTCGTAAATATAACACATCTTTAGTTGGGGGGATGAACTATATTCATTACCATCTCATAATTCCATCTTCTTTACCATTGACCAACATGTCTCTTCCAATTACACATTTTTGCAAAAACATTGATATAATATTGGCCTAATTCACAAATATGATGAAAATAGCATTCTTATGTGCATTCATAACTTATTATTTCTAGTTCAAGTACGCTTAAAATATTATTGCATCAAACAAACTAAACGAAATAAATGTTGCTAACACAAGAACCAACATTTGTCATATTCATGGTTGACATACAAGGACCAACCATAAGAATTATCAGCTACTACTCATGTACTTCACATTATGGAATGATTTCTTGTTAAAAATACATGAAAGCCAAAGTTAAGAAGCCAAAAGCCTACAAGAAAATTCACGGAATGTTGCATGAGGACACGCGATAAGTTCATTTGGGGGGAATGTTGAGTCTCTGAATTGTCATATTTTCATCCTCTTTCCTTCTGTTAGTCCTCACATTTATCAATATTATATTTCTCCATTCACCATTTATCATGCCATTTTCATGTTAAATATGGGTTTCCCTTATTATTTTCCAATTTATTTATTTTCATGCATTTTAAGAGAATTTGTGATTAATTATTAGAAAATTAATATATTCTCATAATATATATCTCAAAAGTTGTGTGAGGTTTGTAATGTGTAGGATTATTTCAATAAAGGATTATTCAAACAGATTTGAGGACATAATCATTCAAGCCCATTTTAAGGAGAAGATCATGAGGATACATATATCTCGTCCAAGATTTATGTGAGGATTTGAAGGGATCACATTTTGTAATTATAGAAATTGGTTGAGAGAAAAGTGGAGTTGTATTTACGAGTTGCTTATTTCCTTTTCAAAGCAACTCATGTATAAATATGAGTGCTCTCTCTCTCTTTGATTAATTTATGGTTGGAGAGGATTGTAAGTCATTGTGATATAATAGACTGAGACTTCTTTACTGTTAATGTGAGCTCACTTGTGTTTGTTTTTTCTATTTGTTTTTCACATATTGTTTTTCTTTTATGCAAATTTCATATTTCTATATTAATTTAATTTATGCAATTCAATTTTAGTTGTGTGTTTAAATTCAATCGTGTGTTTAATTTCAGTTGTGTGCTTCATTTCAAGCATTAGATTAGGTTAATTTGGCTTCAATTCTACATATATTTTGCATGTGCCTTGTAAGTTTACAAAATCCTCTCGTTGACAATTAATGATTAGGAAAGTATTAAACGAAAATATTTTCACCCAAAAAACAACCCTCATGAAAATTTCATGCAATAAAAGTTAATAAAGGGAAAATAAGAGCACAGGTAAGGGACCCTTATTCCAAGTTGAATGTTGGGCAAAGATATCCTAGTGGGCATCATTGAATGTGTGTTTTGGCTAAGAAAAATTGGCAAAGGCTAAGGCAAAGACATTAAAAGGAAAAAATGCATTTTTCGTACATTTATTTATGAAAATAAAGGAAATTAGGAGAAAAGGAAGGTAAAAGGTCACATGTTGCATGTGAGGAGGAAATTAAAGGAAAATAATGGAAAATGAAGAAAATAGAGGGATCGTTAATAAAAGGGCTTCTCAGGATCAGTGGGTAACATTTTGTCAATTCAAATTTGGAGCTCTCTCATTATTCTCCCTCTCTCTCTCAATCTTGGTCACATAGAGTTTTCTTGGAGCACTCTAGCTTTGGAGAAAGAAAGGAAAAGAAAGAAAAGGGAAAGGAAAGAAAGCATGGATCAAGGAAGGAAAGAAAGATCGGGTGGCTTCAGCAAAAATACTTGCAAGTAACCTTTTTCATGTGTGATTTCCTAACTGGTTTGGACATCCATGGCTTTGCATGTTGGTGTGTGGTTCTCTTGTTGTTAGTGGCATGGTTTTTCTGGGCTATGACATTGGTTTTTAGCCTAAATTTTCATTTTTCCAAATTCCATGGTATGTTGGGATGTTTATCTTAGTTTTGAGCTTTGGTTTTCCAAGGTAGAGGCGGTCTCAAGTTTAATTCCTAAAGCCCTAGGAATCCCTTGACTGGTTTTGGCAGGATACACAGTAAAGAGAGAGAGAGAAGTCTTTGTTTAGGGCCTAGTGATCTAGGTTTGGATTGTGGTAAAGCCCAAGAGACATGTATTATTTTAGGGCTTAGTGATCTAGTATTTGATTACGGTAAATCATGAGAGACAAGGAGACAAAAAAATACTCAAGGATAGTTATGGATTCTAGATGGCATTCCAAGTTTGGTTCGGTTGTGATCGAAGCACTAGTTTTGGTGTGATCACAGTTTGATGAGGGTGGAGGTGGCTTAACCTCTAGATTACCTTGGTTGTTCTTATATTGGTTTTTCTATGATATCCCACATTCATTAGTGGGATATGGCATGAGGGTGACTGACTGAAAGAAATATTTGGTTCAACCATGTCTATGGTTGGGTGGTATGTAGAAGTCCCGAGCCCGGTGAGATTTTGTTATGATTAATAAAATCTAAGTTCTCTCATTTTTTCACTGGTTTATGTGTGGATTTAATTGTTGTCATATCTCTAATATTTATATGGTTTTATGTTGGTTACAGGCATGGTTAAATGACTAGTTCATGTTATGGTTATTTCATGTATTTACTTGTAATGGTTAAATGGACGGATGCAAGACCTAATTGATATTATAATATTTCAATGGAGAAGGAGGTCATCCTTCTCGTTATGTTTCATAAGTTCTTTCAATCATTTATGTTTTGTCTTGTATCCCAGACATGTAGGTCACATTAATGCCAAGTGTTTGACAGAATGCAAATCCTGGTTGGGGATGCTCAAGCATAATATTGAGGTTGATTTTCAAATTATGAGCATTATCATAATGTCCTTGATGGATTTTGAAGGTTTTAGCAAGTTCTGGGCAAAGGTCGGTGTTTTGGGCTAGAAAAGTGGCTCAAATATCGAGGTCGTTCGCACAAGTATGTTGAGAAAAGTCTATAGTTGTTGGCACATAGGCATATGAGAGAGACTTTGGGTTGTTGGATGTTTTCATGCCTATAGCATAAGAGCGAATTTGAATTAAAAGGCCTAAAAACTCAGTGGGACCCACGAGCAAGATGTATGAGTGGATGACATGTCTCCTGGGTCATTGTTGTTGATGTGGATGGGCTTGTATGATTTGTTCTGTCGATTCCGTTTCTTTTAGCTTGCCAAGGAGATTGAATCCCTTATAGTGACCTATCTCATCACATATTTTCCCGAGCTGGATGGTTGCTTGGGTGGACCTGGGAGGGGGAGTGGGGTTACAAATGCTTTACCTTCAACATACTTCTTGCCATCTCCATAATGGTCCTATTATTATTATTATTATTTTATTTATTTTTTTTTAATTTTTTTTTCAGTTACACCATTTTGTTGAGGTGTATACCTTGTTGTAAATTACTTGCGCATTCCATGCTTCCTGCAAAAACATAGGAAATCATTTGAGATGTATTCGCCACCTATGTCGATCCTCAAGACTTTGATGTAGTGTCCGCTTTGATTCTCAACAAGAGCTTTTTATTGGTGAGGGTGTTAAAACACTTCAATTTTCTATTTTAGGAAGTATACTCACGTCTTCCTTGTGTATTCATCTGTGAAGGTCAAAAAATAATTGCTGCCACCAATTGATTATGTCTACATTGGTCCACATAAATGTGAATGGACAATCTCCAAAGGTTCCTTTGTTGTTATTGAATTTACTACTGGAAATGTCTCTCTATGTTGTTTGCCGAAGATGCATCCTTCACATACGTTTTCTGGTTTTTCTATGAGTGGAAATCCCTTTACCATGCCGTTCCTATGCAGTGAATTCAAACCTCCAAAGTTGATATGACCAAATCTCAAATGCAATAACAAGTTTTCATCTTTTACCTCCACCTGAAAGTTTACTTGTGTGACATCTGCAACTTTTCTTTCATCCTCTTGTGAATTCCTTGATATTTGTGCTTGGGCACCTTCTTCCTTCAAATCTAATTTTAAATTTAGGGGAAACATTCTATTTATTGTCATCTAAACTTTTGCAATTAGTTGTCTACTTGGAAACTTATCCAAAATTGTGCACTCATCATTTTTTAAAAAGAAGTTGTAGTGATTTTGCATGAGTTGTCTAATGCTTATGAGGTTATGCCTCAAACCAGGGATGAAATAAACATCTAGAATGTGCTTCTTCTCCCCTTTCTTTGTTAGAATATTAACTATTTCTTTGTCCATGACAGATACTTTTCTATTAGTCCCTAATGTCACTTCAGATTTTACACTCTCATCTAAATTGGAAAACATTTCTATTTTCGTTGTAACATGGTTATTGCACTCTGCATCTAGCAACCATACATCACTTTGTTTTTCTTGTGCTACATTACAAGATAAAAACAAGATATCTTGGTTCTAGTTTTCCTTTGTGAAATTTGCAATTGGTTTGTTACTTATGTCATATTGCTTCTTTCTACTTTCATTTTCATAATGACCATACTTCTTACAATAATGACATTGAGCTTGATATTTATCATACCTTTGACCTTGTGCTTGATTTTGGCTTGGGCTTTGACTTGGATTTTGATTGTTACCTCTTCCACTTGAGTTTGAAGGGCTACCTCTTCCACCTCTATGTGGGCTTCTTTCTCTTCCTTTAGCATTTGATCTTCCTCTACCTCTACCTTGATCAAATGAAACTCGTATCTTGAATGCATGCTCCAATGAGGAGTTTGTTGCTCTATTCAGTCTAAGTTCATGAGAAATCATTGACGTATGATACTCATCCACTGAAATCTGTGAGAGATCCTTTGTCTCTTCTATGGCCACAACAATGGCATCAAATCTTGCTGACAATCTTCTCAAAAATTTCTCAATTATTCTTCTTTCTTCAAGTGTCTCACCATGAGACATGATTTGAGTAACCAGTCCAATTACATGTGTAAAAAATGAGTCTACATTCTCATACTCCATACAAATTGTCTCAAAATCTCTCTTTAGCATTTGTAGATTTGTTGTCTTCATTTTATCCATGCCTTGGTAAGCTATTTGGAGGGTGCCCCATGCTTGCTTAGACTTTGTTGTTGTTGCAATCCATGGGAAAATACTTTCATGAACTGCTTGAGAAATATAAAAGAGGGCTTTTGAATCCTTCTTCTTGTTGTCCCTCAACAAATCATTTTCTACTTGTGACAAGGCATTGTATGTTGCTAGATCGTCGGTTCTTGAAAACCATTCTCCACCAAATTCCAAATATTTTGAGAAGAAAAGAAAGCCTTCGTTGTTATAGCTTAATAATCAGATTTTTTCCTATTAAATTGAGGTATCTGAAGACCAGTCAAGCTTGTGCTGCCATTTTTTACTATAAAAAAAATAAATAAATAAATAAATAAAATTCTCCATGATCGTAAATACGCAACAAAAATATTCCTTCAAAACGACCTTTTAACTCCGAGCCATAAAAATCATTCTCCACCAAATCCCAACTATCTTGAGAAGAAAACAAAGTCTTTATTGTTAAAGCCCAATAATTATAAATTTTCTCATTAAATTGAGGTATCTGAATATTAGTCAAACTTGTATTTATTACTGCCATCTTTTATTGAAAAAAAGCTTTCTCCTTGCTCATAAATACACTCCAAAAATATGTCTTCAAAACAACCTTTTAACTCTTAGCCACGTGAAATATTTTTAAGGGCGCAACTAGATTCTTTGGCCATACTTTTTTACCAACCCTTCATTAAATATACATTACTTGATGTATGTTGTAAAATGGAAAATTTATATTCCTACTAAAAACTTAATTTAATTTGTCTTTCAACATGCAAACAAAAATCCGCGACCTCCAAAAACAAAACCTACGTGACAAATTCAGTATATTTAACGTGTTGTTAGGATTAATATCCCAATAGAAATTTCGATTTCATTAAACCATAGTAGTCATCGAATTTGAACGAGCTTCAAATGTGGTTTGAAGTAAATGAATATGATATCCAGCAGTAAAGGAATTCAATTTGCCACCTCATTTCATAAGACAAAATCTAGGGAAGAAAACTTACGATAATTTGTTATTTTATTGGAAGAACATGGCAGTTCATACACGCGGTGAGAGAAGTACATATAATTTATCTGTAGAGAAGTGCAAGCGCATTTCGAATTGAAATAAAGAAATAATATTGCAAAACTCAGGCAAACGAAATTGAAATTTCCAATCTGATTAACTGTTGGCAACTCTACATTTGGTGTGGACTCCTCCCTGGGTGCCAGTCAATACGCTGATCTCTCCCATTTTTATCATTGCAGCAGCAAACTTTTTCTGCCACGCTACCAGGTTATAAGAGCCCGAGTTTCCAAAGACGCTGGATTTGGTGTTTGGATTTGTAAGCAGAGTTGCATCGGATGTAAACGAACCACGTTTAGCTATAACGTCGTTGTAATACAAGTTGTCTAGGATGAATGGCGTTTCAGGATCCATTACCACGGTCGCGTTGGCGTTGTTGGGGCTGCCTTGGGGACACTTTTGCTTCAGTTTCTGAGCATACGAGCAATCAAGGGACGGGTCTGTGGTATTCGTGCCGTTGAAATTGTAGAGCCTGCTGACGAATGAAGTACAGTGAGAGACACCAATTGTGTGTGCTCCTGCATTCGCCCAAACAACACAAACATTATTATACTCGAGATATGCTTGTGCTCAACCATTATTGTAATCAACACGCATTGACACAATGATGATTTGCAGGTCTGAGAATACACCTGACAATGTAACCATCTCGGGATAGACCTTTGGTTGCAAATATCTGAGTTAGCTAGGTTACATTGAAGGTAGGTGGAGGCAGATTTCCCGGAATATTGGAAGCTAGTGAAATATTGCCATCCTTTCTTCCAGCCGGAACATCCCACCAGAGGGGATGTCGAATGGGTGATGCCTACAAGCAGTTCCGATGCATTATTAGTAAGCATTGAGCATTGTTGTGATGGTATGCTATAATTAATTTAATAGTCGTGATGTATATGATGTTTAAGACGAATACCAGAAATGCGCTATCTCTAGCCGCAAATGCGACTATATCTGCACAGGACACCTTCTTTGGGCAGATCTTCTCTAATAGCGTTTTCGCGTTGTCAATCACGTTGAATCCTCCGAGACTCGTGTTGTTAGCCGGAGAGTCTTTCTCCGCTACGAACTGGCCGGAAATGGAGTCGATGAGAACGGAGCCATCGCATCCCTGAAAGTGAAAGTGAAGGAGATCCAAATCCATATTTCAAAAACATTACTCATTTACACTGTAATAACTGAGAGGAGTACATTATAAAAAGTAACTCAGATACTGACCCTGACAAAACAATCGTGGAAATGCAACTGTATAAGCTTAGCGGCTATTTCAGGAGAGCTATAGAATGCGATTTTAACCACCCCAAACACAATGGGTTCCGCCGCTGGACAAATATATTTGTAATAGCCCACTGCAAGGTTGTGACTTACTGTAGCGCTAGCTAAGGCACAAAATAATGTTGAAAGTATAATTTCAACTGTGCTCCAGCAAAGAACGACCTCAACGATTCAACGAAGAGCGACCACTGCGCTCCAGCAAAGAGCGACTTCAGCGATGAGTGTTTCAGTTTGGAGCGATTTAGCGATGTGCGAACAGCCGATATCGCATCGGCAAAATGGAAGTGGAGGCTCATAAAGTTTTGTTTGTTATTTGCGATGTGCGATCGCCGATATCGCTATCGGCAGAAACCAAATGAGCAGTCACCGATAGATCGGACCCGACGACAGTATTAATTCATTTTGATAGATTATCGGGTCCACAACAGTATCGCTATCGGCGATAACAAAAGGGCAAGCTTTACCATGTGATAAGTTGCGACCCGATATCCCGGACCCGATGGGTATTCAACATTTTGCTTAATATTATTTCGGGTCCGCCTGTGGCTCGTTTCATGTTTTTATGAATTTCAGGCATATATTATAATATATAAAATCGAAGGTATCGGGCCATATTGCGATCGGCATATCGCAATCGGGGAAACCATGGGTGCACATATGTGTGCCATGCGATAAAGCTCGGACCCGATAGATTTCCAAAAGCATATTGAATACTGTTTGAAGTATAGGCCTGTTGAAAATAAATTTGACGTGAACTAAAAGTTTCTTTACCGCCGTTTATCTCAGTAAAAAAGTAAATGCAATTTACTATGGGTTGGTAAGTTTTTGGTGAAGTTTTTAATTTTGTTCCACCAGGAGTATGGGCAAGTCAGTAAGATCATTTAATTTTTATTTTCTTTCACGGTAGCATGGCAGGTGAAAATGATGTAAGCTTTTTTTGTGTCATCATACATATATGTAATGGTTTTGTGTTGACAATGTAATGGAAAAATACGCACAGCAGTGCGAAACAAAGAGTGAAGGGAAAAACGCAGCAACGCGTATGATAATATACATGTAAAAGAGAGTGTAATTGTGAAATGGAAAAGCACATCAGTGCAGGAGAAGGCCGTGAGGTGAAAGAAGAAAACCAGAGGAGTTTTGTATGTAAAACCATCAATTGTTTCACACAGGAGTGAAAAGGTAAAACTGTAAATACCTGTAACTTTTGTTTTCACACAGCAGTGAAGGTAAATGAGATTTTTACACACAGTGGTGTAAAATTTCAAAGGAGACAGAGTAATTTCTTTTGTAATGTTTTGGTGAATCCCTCTGAGTGAAAGAGGATGAATTTTGTATTAGGTATTTTATTTTAATGAATACAAAGTTTTATGAGTGTGTAATACTCTGTTCTCATAAATAATTTTAAAGTTTCCGCTGTGTTAAAGATCCTGTGGCAAAACAGAGCATTGTCTCTGTGTGTGCAATTTATGTTTCTGTTGTTTTTGGGATTTTACTAGAAAAATCCCCAACAGTGGTATCAGAGCTAGTCCAGGCTCTTTGCTGGTGACAGAGCAGGTTCATGCTCTTTGAAGTGTCAAAGAAGCTGAAGGAAAGACCCTTGTTGCAGCAGCAGTAAA
>APFE031156311.1:26714-110296 GCA_000404065.3 Pinus taeda
GTGTAAAATTTCAAAGGAGGCAGAGTAATCTTTGTTGTAATGTTTTGGTGAATCCCTCTGAGTGAAAGAGGATGAATGTAATGTTTTGGTGAATCCCTCTGAGTGAAAGAGGATGAATGTAATGTTTTGATGAATCCCTCTAAGTGAAAGAGGATGAATATGTCTTAGTAATTTCTCAGGTGAAAACAGAGTTATGGTTGAATGTTGTTTTTGGTAAATCCCTCTCAGCGAAGAGGATGAATGTATATCAGTCATTTTATTTTAATGAATAGAGATCTTTTATGGTGGCGAAATACTCTGTTCTCAGCATTTTTTTAAAAAGGGTCCTCTGTGCAAAAAGATCCTGGAGCAAAGGAAAACAGAGCATAGCCTCTGTGTGCATAATGTTTGGTTTTGGTATTTTCCCATTGAACAAAAATACCCAACAGTGGTATCAGAGCTAGTCCAGGCTCTTTGATGGTGACAGAGCAGGTTCATGCTCTTTGAAGTGTCAAAGAAGCTGAAGGAAAGACCCTTGTTGCAGCAGCAGTAAAGCTTCTCCAGCTGTGTGAAGTTTCAGCCAAGGGATTCAGGTATTTCTCAAGTTTTTGAGTTGCTGTTGAAGAAACAGTAAGTCATTTTTAAAAACACAGTCAGTGATTTTAAAAATAGTTAAGAATGGCAAGGTCAAAGAAGAAAGTGTCCAAATCCCCTAAGGTTGTGTCTCCCTCTTCTATTAAAATAGAAGACGATCTATTTGAAAGCATTCTATTTGAGTCTTTAAAGTTTGAAGGGAACTTTGATATATGGGAAATAAAAATGAGGACCTTCTTACAGTCTGAAGGCATTGAAATTTGGGAGTCAGTGATTGATGATAGCAAAATGGATGAAGAATCCAAGGAGTACAATGCAAAAGCAGCAAAGATAATCCTGGATGGTCTGCCTGATTCTGTAAAGAAGAATCTAGGAAAATATTCATCAGCAAAGGATATATGGGACAGATTGCATGAGCTTCATGCAAAGGGAACACTGACCATGACCATGAATCAAGAAGGAAATTCTGAACCCATCATAGAAGCTGAAAATGAGAAGGTTGACCTCATCAAGATTCAAGTGCAAGAAAGGGATGAAGAGCTTGCCAAGCTTAAGAAGGAACTTGATGAAAGCAGAAGGAAGCATCAAGAAGAAGTCACATCCATGACAAATCAGTTGAATAAAGCAAAGAAGCAGGAAGATGCCTTGTCAAGTCAACTTGAACAAAGACACAAGAGAGTGAACAAACTTGTAGAAGAGATTGGACAGTACAAGGTAGAGGTATCCTCCCTTAAGTCTGAGCTACAAGAAGCCAAGAAGCAGGCACAAGAAGCTGAGAAGAAAATGGAGAGCAGTCAAGCTAAGAATGCAGAAATCTCCAAAATGAAGTCAGATATCATCTCTTCTAAAATAGCAGCAGCTGAAGCTACTCGTAGCAAGGAAGAAACTGAGGAACAGCTTGCAAAGAAGAATGCTGAGTATGAAAGATTAGAAGAGGAGATTGTCCTCCTCAGGAAGAAGGTTGAAGGGATGAACAAGATCATGAAGAGCTCTCAAGCTTTGGATGAAATGCTCAGCTATCACAGATCTCCATCTAATAAATCAGGACTTGGGTATGTAGGTGAATCCTCAAACAAGGATGAAAATGCTTTAAGCAAAGGAGATGTGAAGAAGCCATAAAGAAATGGTGATGCTCCTAGTTCCAGCAAAAGCAAGGAGAAAAATGAAGGTTGCAATAGAAGAAATCCTGCTCCAAGTAGAAAACCAGCTCCAAGAAGAAATGTAGCTGATGGCAAAAAGGCAAGAGGCAATGGTGATCATCAAAGGATCTCAAGGCAGCAAGGCTTCAAAAGTGCATGAAGGAAACCTCCATCTCCGAGGTACCAAAGTTCGTTTTTTGGCTATTGTTATTCTTGCTCAAACTTTGGTCATATGGCAAAAGATTGTAGAGCATTTCATGGAGATAGATGTTGTGGTCCCCGACAATCTCCAAGAAATAATTTCACAAGAAGAAATCATGAATTTTTATTCATGAACAATGTTGAATGTTTCAAGTGTCATAACATTGGACATATGGCATGAGATTGTAACTTGACATGGGCTCTTACACAAGCTAGACCCATGCAAAAGAAGAAAGTTACACAAGTATGGAGAAGGAAGGAAAGGCAATCTGAAAATCCCTTGAACTCTCCAGTGGATCTAAATTCGTTTTGAGAAGAGTCTGCCAAAAGAAGACAAGCACACATTAAAGGGGAGCTTGCAATTTTTATTGCTGAACTGTCTTAACAGTCACTCTTTGATGAAGACCTTTTATAAGGGAAAAAATATGAAGTTAAATCTGCCATAAAAGCAGAGAAGAAAAAGGGGCAGCGCTCAAATGTGAAGTGCAGCAGCACAATAAGAAAAGTATGCAAAGCATGGAGACCCTCACAGCAGTGGGAAGATAGAACATAAAACAGTAGTTTTTGAATTTTTTTTGTTATGCAGCATGCAAAGAAATGCATAAAGAGAAACAGGGACAGCAGATTTTTAATGCACATGGGTGAATGATAATGTGTGGCAGCAGAAAAATGAAAGGAACTGCACAGTAGTGCATTGTGTAAAAAAAATGAATGAAGACTAAGATTGTGTGAAACAAGGGTGTAAAAAGAAAAGGCAGCAGCTCGTGTTAATTTTGTTGTGTGGAGAATGCGGCGCAAAACAACGTGAGGATGATTTCTCTCTATGTGCAAGTAATGGAGAGTAAAGAGTTAGTGTATGGGCACACAACAGTATGATGAAACAAAAGGCAACCACAGTGCAAATTGCAGAGGCAACGCAGCAACAAATAAAAACCCAGGGATGACAGAGTCTATGGTTATGGGTATGGACAGCAGTGCGTAAGAAAAAGCAGCAGTGTGATGGCAAGAAGGAGAAGCACAGTAGTGCAAAGAAAATGAAACCAGAACTAAGAGAGAGTGAAGAAATGTGTTTTTACACAGCAATGCAAATAAGAAAATGCAGCAGCATGAAGTTTTTGTTGAAGAAATGAAAGGTAATGGACAGCGGCAGATGTAAAAGAAATTTTTCCTTTACAACAGTAAATGTAAGTATAGTGAATGTGTTGTTCATTGAATTGAAATGCAACATATGAAACAGCAGTAAATGTAAGAAATGTTTACACACAACAGTGTAAATTTGTAAGGTGGGACAGAGTAATTGTTCTAGAAAAGACAGAGTATTATGTCTTTGAAGAATGCACAGCAATGCAGAGTTTGCAAAGAAATGTAAGTGAAGTGCAGCGACACAACAACAAGTGTAGACACAGCAGTGTGGGGTAGACGCAGCAAAGAAGATGGCACAACAGTGCAGCAGAGAATATGGAGTAGCATAAAAGAACAATGTAATGAGTATGCACAACAGTGCAATGAATGTTTTGTCTTGAAACTGCATCTAAAGCTGTGTTTGGCAGTAATCCCTCCGTGAGAGGAAGTGAAGTTCTTAGTGAATCCCTCTGTTAAAGAGGAAGGTGCTTTTCAGCACAGTGTCATGGTAAATCCCTCTGTCAAAAGGAAGATGCTTTTTAGCATACACATGGTAAATCCCTCTATCAAGAGGATGATGCTTTTCAGCATAGTCACAGGTGAATCCCTCTATCATGAGGAAGGTGCTCTTAAGCACAGTCTCAGGTTAATCCCTCTATTAAGAGGAAGACTATTTTGTTGTTTGTGGAACTGCATCATAAGCAGTTGGTGAATCCTTCTATGTGAGGAAGTGTTTGGGTAAGATTGAATGCCCAACAGTTGAAATTAAAGGGGAGTGTTAAAAGTATAATTTCAACTGCGCTCCAGCAAAGAACGACCTCAGCGATTCAGCGAAGAGCGACCACTGCGCTCCAGCAAAGAGCGACTTCAGCGATGAGTGTTTCAGTTTGGAGCGATTTAGCGATGTGCGAACAGCTGATATCGCATCGGCAAAATGGAAGTGGAGGCTCATAAAGTTTTGTTTGTTATTTGCGATGTGCGATCACCGATATCGCTATCGGCGATTCGCTATCGGCGGAAACCAAATGAGCAGTCACCGATGGACCGGACCCAACGACGGTATTAATTCATTTTGATAGTTTATCGGGTCCACAACAGTATCGCTATCGGCGATAACAAAGGGGCAAGCTTTACCATGTGATAAGTTGCGACCCGATATCCCGGACCCGATGGGTATTCAACATTTTTCTTAATATTATTTCGGGTCCGCTTGTGGCTCGTTTTATGTTTTTATGAATTTATGGCATATATTATAATATATAAAATCGGAGGTATCGGGCCATATTGCGATCGGCATATCGCAATCGGGGAAACCATGGGTGCACATATGTGTGCCATGCGATAAAGCTCGGACCCGATAGATTTCCAAAAGCATATTGAATACTGTTTGAAGTACAGGCCTGCTGAAAATAAATTTGACATGAAGTAAAAGTTTCTTTACCATCGTTTATCTCCGTAAAATAGTAAATGCAATTTAGTGTGGCTTGGTAAGTTTTTGGTGAAGTTTTTAATTTTGTTTCAGCAGGAGTATGGGCAAGCCAGTAAGATCATTTAATTTTTATTTTCTTTCATGGCAGCATGGCAGGTGAAAATGATGTAAGTTTTTTTTGTGTCATCATACATATATGTAATGGTTTTGTGTTGACAATGTAATGGAGAAATACGCACAGCAGTGCGAAACAAAGAGAGAAGGGAAAAATGCACCAGCGCGTATGATAATATACACAGCAGTGTAAAAGAGAGTGTAATTGTGAAATGGAAAAGCACAGCAGTGCAAGAGAAGGCAGTGAGGTGAAAGAAGAAAACCAGAGGAGTTTTGTATGTAAAACCATGAATTGTTTCACACAGGAGTGAAAAGGTAAAACTGTAAATACCTGTAACTTTTGTTTTCACACAGCAGTGAAGGTAAATGAGATTTTTACACACAGTGGTGTAAAATTTCAAAGGAGATAGAGTAATTTCTTTTGTAATGTTTTGGTGAATCCCTCTGAGTGAAAGAGGATGAATTTTGTATCAGGTATTTTATTTTAATGAATACAAAGTTTTATGAGTGTGTAATATTATGTTCTCATAAATAATTTTAAAGTTTCCGCTGTGTTAAAGATCCTGTGGCAAAACAGAACATTGTCTCTGTGTGTGCAATTTATGTTTCTGTTGTTTTTGGGATTTTACCAAAAAAATCCCCAACAAATAATACGGTAAAAAGGGCAGCCTTACGGCACAGAGTGATGCAGGAGCAACCAGCAACAAAGCAAACCAGAGGATCAGAATAAAAGAAAAGCGTGATTTAAAGCAGAAAAATAGATTTAAAAAGGATAAAGCAGATTTAAAGCTTTCATGCATGAAACTTTTGTGGAGGAAATAAGGAGAGGATAGGATTGATCATTCCTAAAATTCTTATATAATTGTAATACCATAGGGGTGTAGGAATATCTGTTTTGTGATGAATTTTGTGAGTGGCAAGATGTAGTCGAGCTAGAGCTCGTTTTAAGGCTGAAATGCCTAATTTTGTAACTGTTCCGTAAATATACAAATATGTGTTCATGTTCTATGTTAATTATATATTTCTATGTATTGTATTACCTTGTGGTTGTGAGATTTTAATCCTATATTGCATGCTTGTAATGGGTTGAAGGGAAGGATCAAGATGATTTTTAAGAATTTGGGATTTTGGGCAACCCCCAAATTCTCATTTTCATCAGGTGGTATCAGAGCAGTAAAAAAATTCTGCGGAACGAGGAACGAGGTACAGTTGTGTTAAAGATGGAGAATTTATGGTCTTGCTATTGTGCAGATGGCAGCAGCGGAAGGTGAGAAGATTTGCAGCAACCTAGAGAAGGATGTCAAAAGACCGAGTGCGGGAGGGCTTGGTGAGGTATCATGTAACAGAGGAGGAGGTTGTTACTGTAGAGGTTAGTTGCAGCTCACAGAGTTTAGTGAAAGAATGCAGTGGATAAAATTGATATTATGAAGACCAGCAGAAGCATATGACCAGGAGGTCATAAATTTTTGTGCCTCAGGAGTCTAATGCAGAGCAACCAGCAACAAAGCAAACCAGAGGATCAGAATAAAAGAAAAGCTTGATTTAAAGCAGAAAAATAGATTTAAAAAGGATAAAGCAGATTTAAAGCTTTCATGCATGAAACTTTTGTGGAGGAAATAAGGAGAGGATAGGATTGATCATTCCTAAAATTCTTATATAATTGTAATACCATAGGGGTGTAGGAACATCTGTTTTGTGATGAATTTTGTGAGTGGCAAGATGTAGTCGAGCTAGAGCTCGTTTTAAGGCTGAAATGCCTAATTTTGTAACTGTTCCGTAAATATACAAATATGTGTTCATATTCTGTGTTAATTATATATTTCTATGTATTGTATTACCTTGTGGTTGTGAGATTTTAATCCTATATTGCATGATTGTAATGGGTTGAAGGGAAAGATCAAGATGATTTTTAAGAATTTGGGAATTTGGGCAACCCCCAAATTCTCATTTTCATCAGAGAGCCTTTGCCATTTTACCTCCCTATACACTGACATCATCATAACACGAGAAAATGAAGTTATTTCGATCATTAATTTTCTTATAAATATAAAAGCCAAAATCCTCAATGACAAAGCCTGAAAGAGTATCTATTGGCTAGGAACTTCTCACCTTGGACAAGAGCAGGGAGTTGATCCTTCGCAGAACTAGTACTCGAAATCCTGAGTTGGGAGATAACAGACTCAAGTTCGTTACTGAATACCTGAGAATCATGTATGTGAAGCTAAGTATTTATAGATTTATGTACAGAATATGTTTCCGTGAATCATGTCAGCTCTCTTCAAAATATATATATATATAAAACCTTGTATATATATATTATATAAACCTACTACAAGGTTTTTCTCACGAAAAGTTAGTCGGGTTGTTCTATCGTTGACAAAAATTAAAAAAATAAAACATGCAGTTTGTATCAGATATATTAAAAAACTATTGCTTTATATCAAAGATAGAACGTGGTTTATCTAATATACGTCACAGATTCTTATACCCTCCTCTTTCATCGAAATTAAATAGACACTCATGGTGGCAACACAAATTCTTAGGAGTTGTCGGGTTCTCAACTTCTCTCATCTGTGTCATTCCTGCGTACTTGAGCTCATTTTGAAATATTTTGGTTGACTTCACTCTTGTTAATCAATTTTTTTCAGAATAATATTCTCACATAGAGAATACAAAGAAAGATGCCCTACTTCATCGAGGAAACAAAGGAAACCTACGACTTTGTATCAGAGATATAACGTGAAAAAGCAAACGAACATTGCGACTTTGTATAGAGATATAACGTGGAGGTGTGGTTCCTATAATGTTTTTAAACGACTTTGTATAGAGATATAACGTGGAGGTGTGGTTCCTATAATGTTTTTAAAACATGTCACATATTCTTGTTCTCTGTCATCGAAATTAAATATGGATGTTTTGGTTGACTTAGGTTTAGTAGCTTATTTTATATTATAGCGTGTGATTAGTTTGAAGAGTTTATGCAAAGCTGTTATATTTCTACCACTAATTTTAACCCTATTATTATTTTCTGAGTCTGAGTTGTTTAGGGAAGTAGAGGAATTATTTGGTTAAAAATGGTACGAATCCAAGTAAAAAAAAAAAAAATTGTAAATGCAATGTTTGAATCATATTTTTATGATGAAAATAGATTCAGCACCATAAAAACCTCTTTCCAAAATATAACCCAAATTCCCAAAACTTTCCAAAAAAACATAACTTTTAAACTACGGCATTATCTTCTACTATGACCTATACTAAATATATAGTGAAATGTTCCATTTATTTGTCACGTTTAACGAGGCTGGTGAGATGCTGTTTTAGGTTCGAGTATATATTTAGTATATATTAAATATGTTTGAAATGTTTCATGTATTATTACGTTTAACGAAACTGGTGAGATGATGTTTTAGCTCAAGAGTATAGTCACATTTATTACGTTTAACGAACTTCCCATGTTGTGCCATATTATCAGCAAATACCATCGTCACGTTGTATTTTAGTACTCAATATATTACAGTTTGTGGCCGGGCATGTCGTACCTATAGCTCAATCCGGGGAGAAGAATTGAACGGGTCAAGCTGCTACTAAATCAAAGCTCCGTGCTAGAGTGTGCTAGCTTCTCATTTTTATTGCTTATTGACTTGAGAACTATGCAGGCTGCTCATTACTGCAAGGCGGGCAGCTGACTAAATAATTGTTTTTTTCGCATGCCTTATTCTGGGTAAAGTTAAAGAAGCTATCACTGTGCAGGATCGTGGAGAATATGAGATTTATGGTGCATCGTAGTATTTCGCGGGATCCATGAAACTTTTCTTCGTGGGTTGATGAATAATATGTAGTATATTGCTTGTACTATCGCGTGATACTTTATAACTTGTTTGCAAATAGTGTTCTTAGGTATCACTAATTTGCCTTTGAACTTATATATGCCACATTTAACTTTAAACTTATATATGCCACATTTAACTTTATGACACGAAAATTTATTGTATATTCGGGTCATTTTCATTTTTTTGCTTTTAATATATTTGATGAATTTTTAATTAATTTTTATATAAAAATATAATAATTTTGTATTTAAGTAAAAATATTTGGATTTGAGTATATTGTCATTGGAGATGAGTAATTTTGATTTTTTTAATAAATGAAATTACAAGGTTTGATTTCAAGATTTTCTCTAATACATAATCTAATGTATGATAGGAAAATAATTTGAATTATTTTTTAAATATTATTTTTCACCCCATGTTAACATTTATTTTGTCTAATTAATTAACAATAAAGATAATAATATTTCTTTTTGTTTTTCAAGTTGTTTGTGATCCTTTAGGCTTAATTGTGGGTTGAGAAGCCACAACTTAGGGGTATTTAACCACACCTGAACCACATCAACCTTAACCACACTAGAATTTTTTAGCATGTCTCATATCCCTGGCATAGGGCACAACCAACCGGGTGAGATGTGAGATTTGAGAAAGAGCCCATCCTCTAAGTATTCTGCTAGAAAGACTTGAAAATAATTTTATATTATTGATTAATAATATTAATTAATTAATATATTATATTATTAATTATTAATTATTGATTTAAAGTTCTTAATTTGGATATTTCACCTTTCATTATTATTAATATATATTAATTAATAATACTATAAAATTAAATTAACATTAAAATAATAATAGCAATATATAATTAATAATAATAATCAAAAATGTTATGAATCACCAAATTCTAAAAATCTAACATAAAATAATATTAATTTTTATTTTATTATTATTATTATTATTATTATTATAATAATAAAATATTATTATTATTATTATTATTTAAATAATAATAATAATTATTATTATAATATATTTATAAATATAAATATTTATATTATTATATATTAAATCTATATCATTAAGGTTTATCTGAATTTTCCAACCATATTTACTAAAATTATACATGTGATTGATATTAGTTTTCGACATGTATCAACCGAATAATAGTTTAATAAAAAAATGAACAATATATGATTTTTCAAGGCTTAGTATAACACATAATCTATGGAAAATGTTTTAACGGCTATTCAATTTCAAATGAGATAATAACATATTCAATTGAAGTATTATTTATTTCACCATTTGTTAAGCTGATTGGAATCTAATGGTTTCATTTGATTAACCTGTGTGACCACTAGCCTCATCCATCACCTCAATCTATATCATTAAAGTTTATCTGAGTTTTTCAAACACATTTACTAAAGTTGTACATGTGATTGATATATGTTTTCCACATATATCAACCTTGTGATAGTTAATAAAAGAATGAACAATATATCGTTTCAAGGCTTCGTATAATACATAATTTCATTATGGAAAATATTTTAACGGCTTTTCAGTTTCAAATGAAATAATAACATATTCAATTTAAGTATTATTTATTTCACCATGTGTAAAGCTGATTGGAATCTAATGGTTTCATTTGGTTAACCTGTGTGACCACTAGCCTCATCCAGCATCTAAATTTCGGTGGAGTCTGTATGCCAGATGATAGCTGGCAATACGAATCGTTTCAATACCCCAAGTAGCATTGTCAATCTGCAGAGTTTTTATGCCAGATGATAGCTAGCAATACAAATCGTTTCAATACACTCCTGGTGGCATTGTGAACTTTGTAGTGCAACACTATATCGATGAATTGGTTATGTTCCCCATTGATGCAGAATTGGTTATGTTCCCCATTGATGCAGGAACTTGATGAAGGATCCTGTGAAGATCCTTCTGTATATGTCGATAAATGTGGCTGACTTAATAACCTGTGAATTGGTCATGTTTCATCGTTGATGCAGGACTTTGTGAATAGACGATGAGTCTTTGAGCTGAATGTGGATGAACGTTCTGACCTGCAACATAACACGACGTCTGGAAGTCACGCTTGGCTGTGATAAGTCGTCGATGTTGAGAAAACTCCTAGAGAAAAGTTCCAGGGAATGATAGTACTAATGTGCTAGTTTAAATGTTACCAACACGAATGTACTAGTAACATTCCCAATAACTTTTCTCTAATTTTTCATTAACATTTAAACTAGCACAATCACACTATTTTTAGATCTTTGGCATCCCTTCTATAGGCATCCACGTTTAGGTAATAGCCTACTATTTTTAGATCTTTGGCATCCCTTCTATAGACATCCACGTTTAGGTAATAGCCTTTAGCTTAAGTTGTAGCCATTGATATAATTCGAAGCAACATTTACCAATATCTTTTCTCCGATTTCTCAATAGCATTTAAACTGCACAATCACATTATTTCTCTTTTTAGATCTTTGGTATCCCTTCTATAGCCATCCACGTTTAGGTAATAGGCTTTCGCTTAAGTTGTAGCCATTGATAATTGGAAGCATAATTGTTGAGGAAATATAAAGAAGGGAAAGTCGTCCAAAAATAAAATAATATTTAAAAGAACATATTTTATATGATTCATCTCATGAGTGAAATTCAATTTATCGGCTGACTAAGTTCATCCTCACAACTATCAAAACCTAACCGACTTCTCGCAACAATGGAGACCTTCAAACTTTGAGGCGAACTTTACTACCGCATCGTATCAGTAAAATCACAGCAATCGAAACCTAACCAATGTCTCATAGCAATGGAATATTCAGTCTCCTTTGAGCCACGAATACGACACTTCACTTGTGCTGCCATTCTGCATATAAACATGTATATAGGGTAACGATTTCGGAGTCTCACTATCGTCGACCGTTGAAGCCTTTTGGTTCTTTAGGAGTTGTAAGATACACAATTAGAAACCAAATGCAATGGTATGTTAATTGATTTTAAAGAGTGATGTATATGATGTACATATAAATCACACCATAATCTAAATCACAACCGGAGGATTAGATGTCTCACATTCCCCCTTAATCCGAAGCGATGTACCAAAATCTAAGATTGAGGGCTCAAAATCCCAAAACGCATCTCACCTAAGAGCTAAATGGGTACCTTATCTTTACAGGTCATCTAAATTTTACATTGTTGGATATGCACATATAGGGTCTATCTACTCCAATAGAGCCCTTTTTAGATTTTATTTCCCATAATTTTGGAAGCTAATCTTGTTGATCCACAACCTATCCCTATGCGAGCTACCTAGTGTAATGATCATGAAGGCCCTTGTGGGGTTGCTAAAATACGTGGCATGTTCCTCATTTAGGAACCTTTACCTTTGTGAAAGACTCTGCATCCTTCATTAAGGAGCTCAAGGATATTAAGCTTAGCCCCGAGGACATTCTCGTCACTTGATGTGGTCTCCCTTTATACTTGCATCCCTATAAAGGAGGCCTTATAAGTGATCTATCGCCTAACAGATCCCAATACCACGCATCTGGTGGAGATCTGTCTCACTTCCACGTTCTTCTGTTTCGAGGGTGAAGTCTTTGAACAAACTTGTGGTGTTGCCATGGGTTCCCCTCTTTCCCCTACTGTTGCAAATCTTTTTATGGAAGATTTCGGAGCCAAAGCTTTATCCTCAGCTCATCTTCTTCCTAAGCTTTGGAAAAGGTATGTGGATGACACTAATGTCATCTGGTCCCATGGCCATGAGGAGCTGGATCGTTTCTTTAATCACCTCAATAGCTGGTCCTCTGCCATTAAGTTCACCATGGAAAATGAGGTCAATAGTTGCCTCCCTTTTCTCGATATTCTTATATCTCGGAATAAGGATGGCTTTCTCTCCCACTCTGTGTTCCAAAAGAAAACACATACTGAGCAGTATCTTCATGCCGATTCCCATCATTTCCCTGCTCAGACGTTGGGTGTTCTTAACACCCTCGCTACTCGTGCCCTTAGGATCTCTAATTGTGAGAGCTTTGATAAGGAGAGATCCCATCTCCTTAATGTCTTTGTGGAGAATGGATATAGCAGGCGCCTAGGTCAGAAGGCTTTCCATAAAGCCTCTAAAAATGCGTTAATTAATAAAGAGCCAAAAGAGTGTCGTCTAGGTGTCCATATTCCCTATGTCTAAGGAACCACAGATAAGATTGCTTGGATCCTTAAAAGGTATGATATTCCCTCAACCTTTAGGCCCCTCAACACCATTCGCAATTCCTTCCGATCGGTGAAAGATCCCGTTAACCCTAAGGACATGAATGGTGTCTACTTGATCCCTTGTTCATGTGGGACCCCCTATATTGGGGAAACAAAGCGCTCCATCCATCAAAGGATCTGCGAACATGCGGCCAACCTAAGACATGGGAGATCCAAGTCTTCAGCATTAGCAGAGCATGTGGAAAAGACCAAGCATCAGGTGTGTATTGAGGAGGCCAAGGTTGTTGCCAAAGTTGCTGAGTTCCATCATCGTAAATTTAGGGAAGCTATTGAGATTGAAAAGAGGCCGAGCAATCTCAATAGAGATGATGGCTAGAAAATCAGTAGGTGCTGGATTCTAGCACTCTCTTCTTAGTCGGTTTTTCTGCCCCCTCCTCGTTTTTGAGCTCTTTTTTTATATATATATTATTAACTACTATTATTATTATTTATTTATTTATTTTTTATATCTCTCTCTCTCTCTATATATATATATATATATATTTTTTTTTTCTATTTCTTATTTTTTACTGAATATTATTTTCTCGCCTCTTATTTTTTTATTATTAATTTTTTTTTTTTAACTTAACTTATCAACCTAATATTTATAATTTAATTAGAATATTTATATATATATTATTAATATTTAATAAATAATTTAATTAAATAATAAATTATCTTTTTACTAACCATTAAAATTATTATTAAATTAATAAATGAAAATTCTCCACCTAATGTTATGATTTTAATTAATATATATGATGATGATGATGATGATGGTTAACGTCTGATTTAAGATTTTATTCCTATGCTCAAAAAACTTGGAGAGAAGCCTCCCGAGTTCATTATAATTTTGGCATTTTAAAAGGCTAGGAAGGTCAGCATTGTAACAAAGGTTGTGAAATTGAGATCTAATGTGGTTGTACGCAGGGCACTCTAAGAGGAAGTGGTTTTCATCCTCGGTGCTCCCATTCTCACAAATATGGCAGATCCTTTCCATCCATGGCATTTTAGGAACTGCCCAACGGCGTGTTTCACTATGGAGCTCATGAGAATTCGTTTTAATCTTTGCTATATTAATTTTTTTCTTTGAGCTAATTAAAATAGAGAGATACTTTTGATCTTCAAGGGTGGGGTTGATGACCTTCTTATAATAACTTAATTTATTATATATATATATATATATATAATTATATATATATATAAATTATAATTATTATAATTATTTATATATATATATATATATATTATATATATATTAATATTAAATAATTAAATAAATAAATAAATTAATCTTTCTAATCTAACCATTAAGATTATTTATTTACTATCCTAACTTTATCTTATAACCTAATATTATAACTTAATATATATATATATATATATATATATATATATATATATTATATTATTTACTTTTTTAACCAACCATTAATTATTATTAGATTAATAATATAATTCTCGTCACTTCACTTAACAACTTAATATTTAAAATCTATATTATATATAATATTATATATATATATAAAAATAATTTAATAAATAAATAAATTACTTTTTAAAACTAACCATTAAATTATTTTATTTATTTATATATTTTACCTAATTTAACTTATTTCCATAAATAATAATAATAAAAAAATAATATTAATATTAAATTAAGAAATAGTAATTTGACCTGGGTCCTAAGGTCAAAATTAGCCGTCATTCCATTTAGCCGTTGGAGACTCTGCTCAGACTATTTAAAATTCTAAGCTGGATCTGTTTCTTCAACTTGTCCTAACGATGAACCACACTAGTTGGTTCGAAACGCGTCGACAAATGTCTGTCTACATGTGATTTATGCCGAAGTTATTCTTTCAACTATTATGGATCACAAAAGCCTCAATTCAAGGATTGACGATTATCGTTCACAGATTTTCTTTGGGGTTATATTCGATCATCATCCCATCTGTCTCCAATTTGATTTCAGTGTTTTGTGTGCTACATCCCCTTTTAAAATCTGTCATACTTAGCTAAAAGAATATTTTTTACATGGTCTGGTTAGATCGGTTTGGGATCAATGTCATCCCCAACCCTAAATATTGACAATGGATTGATGAAAACTAAAGTTTTCTAATTTAAAGTTGCATGTCAAGAAATGGATTGGTACCCTTCTTCATGAGCATACAAGGGAATTGGAGTCTATTGAAGAAGCAAATAATTATTTCCAATCGTCCTTCTTCTCTATAGGTTTTCCTAAAAGTATCAAAAAAGAGTTATGTTGTTTGGCTAAACAAATGGCTTAGCTATTGAAGGCAGAGGAAGAGAGATGTGGTTTAAGAAGTCGTGCAATTTGGGTTAAAAGTGGTGATGGAAACAACGAGTGTTTTCACAAGTTTTCCTCATAGGCATAACAAAAAATTTATCTAGGATTTTACGGGATTCAAATGGTGTGAATATATGTTCCCAACAAGTCCTTGGGAAGGTTGCATATTCTCATTTTTTTGGTGTTTTTGGAGACTAGGGTGAGTTTTCATTGTTGGAACAACTCAAGGTGCTGCAGCATATTCCTCAGCTTTTCTCAAATGAGGCCTTGGTCATGATTGGCGCTCTTGTTACTATGGATGAATTGAGGTATGTACTTAAGTCATTTTCCACAGATAAGGGCCTAAGACCAGACATGTGGCTTGTGGGTTTCTACTTATCTATTTTTGATATCTTCTCTTAAGACATGCTTGATGTAGTGGAGGAAGATTGTACTACTAATAAGGTTTCAGGAGCCTTGACTTCTACTTTTCTAGCCTTAATTCCAAAATTTATAAACCATGATTGTTTGAAAATTTCTTCCTTATTTCTCTTTATAAATTGATATACAAGGTGATCTCCAAGGTTATGGCTAATAGAATGAAAGATGTCCTTGCTATATCTATATCTTCTAAACAATTTCGGTTCCTACCAAAAAAACTTATACATGATGTTGTGGGGGTGGTGTAAGAAGCCATCCATATGATCAATGTTAAAAACCACAGAGCTATGATATTAAATATGGACTTGGTAAAGGCATATGATGGGGTGAATTGGGACTATTTGAGGCTACTTCTTCTACACTCTGGTCTTGATTGGTGGGTCCCAAACTAAGTTATGAGATGTGTTAGCTCTGCAAATTTCACTGTTCTTGTTAATGGCACACCCACAGCTTTCTTCCCTGCATCTTGTTGCCTTGGACAGGGATGTCCCCTGTGGCCTCTCTTATTTCTATTGGTTATTAAAGGACTAGTAAAATGACTACAAAGGATAAATCCCGTGGTGTCATTAGAGGTATCAAAATTTCTAGACATATTTTGCTTACACATTTAATATTTGTTGATGATGTATTAATCTTTGGTGATTATACGGTTGAGGAATGGAGGGACTTCATGATATTTTCTCAAAGTTTTGCAAAACATATGGTATGCTAATTAATTTGATGAAATCTTCCTTTTATTAACACAATGTTTCTATTGATTTATGTGATTCCATGACTGAAATCCTCCCCTACAAAGTTTCCCAATTGGAGTTGGGGTTTTCCTATCTTGGTTATCATCTGAACCCCAATTTCTATCACTTGGGGGATTGGAATTTGTTTTTGGGGTAAATTGAGTGGCATATTAATGTATGGTGTAATAAATGGCTTTCCATATGCTAGAGAATGACCTTGGTGAAGCCTATTCTTGAAGGTATACTTGTTTATTCATTTTTAACATAAAAAGTTATAAAATCTGTCTTGAGGAGACTTAGACATGCTTTCTTTAAATTTTTGTGGGTAGGACAGAAGAAAAATTAAGGGTTACACTTGGTAATTTGGTGGTGCTATCTAGGCCTAAAAATTCTCGTGGGTGGTATTTTAGGAATCTACATCACTTTGGTTTGTCCCTTGCATGTAAACGCTTATGGAGGATATTGAATGGTTATGCCCTATAGAGTAAAATTATTATGGATAAATATAAAAAACCAATCTTACGCGAAATGGTTTTGGTCTAAAAGGCATCCAAATTCTGAAAGGGGGTCATACTTTTGGAGAGGAATGTTAGGCTCCCTAAAATGGATCAGGATATTTATCACTTGGAAATTTGGTTGTGGAGAGAATATTTGTGGAGAAAAACCCCTTCATTAGCGAGGAATATTTTTACAAATTATCTCCAAAGATCATTACTCTTTTGAATGTTCATCAAATTTACAAGTTAGGCCATGTCTATGTACAGGATGAAACTGACTGATTTTTGTCACATGGTGCTCCTTGGCTGACCTGGGTCTCCAGGGTACTATGGCATTTGAGTGGCAAGGGTTTGTCTCTAAATTATATTCTAGTGGCATATTTTTAAAGCAAGAGGTGGACATGACTGTTTCACGTGGGAACGTTGCCTCTAGACATGTCACAACTCGATTGGCATACAAACTTATCAATGGGTAGTCCTCTCATTCAGGTGTTAAGAGGTGGATGAGTCTTATTTGGGATTGACTAACACTAACAAGCTTAGGTGTTTCTTATACTTTACACACCAAGATACTTACTTGGAATAAATTCATTTATCACGGGTACACTGGCCCAAATATCTACATCCTATGTATCCAAGGTCAAGAGTCTATTGATCATATTTTCTTCTCATGTTGTTTTTCTAAATCTCTATGGCTTGAGGTGGGTTGCACCCTTAATATATCTAAGCTTGATCTGCTTCACTATCTGGATACATGTGTGGACAAGTGGATTTAGAATAGAGGGTCTTTCAAATTTATGCTAGTATGCATTGCTTGGGGTATATGGAAGGTATATAATAAGTGAATATTTGAGGCTGATTAGTCAACATCAACTAGATCCTCCATCAGCTTATTGGCCTCTTTTTGGATTATCTGCATCCTTTACCCTCATTACATAAGCCTTGTTTTGTCTTTGTTTTAGATATTTCCTTTTAAGATTTTAGAGGATATTTTGATGGTGCTCATCAGTTGGACTCTTGTGGTTGTGGTGGTCTCATCACTATTCCTGGAGACACTTTTATCCATTTTTGGATGAATTCAAGTTATGGAACTAACAATAAAGGTAAGGTAGTTATCGTTTGGGCCTTATAATTTTTGTTTCTTCTACGAAATTATCTTCCTTTCAAATTTTTGGAGACTCAAGAGTGCTGATCAATTGGCTGGCAGTAGGGGAAAATTACAAACTCTACTTCTACAATGCTTGATGGATTAAATCATGGTGTTGAAGAAGTACTTCGAGAACTTGTCCTTCCAACCTATTCTTATGGAATTTAATGAGAAAACTAACATCCTATTGAATAGAGGTCTTCAGGTTGAGGAAGGCTATATATTCCTAGACAATTTTCATGAGGGTATCATGGTTGGTCGCAAAAGACTTCATAGTTCTACATGCCATAAGAATCATCATCTTTAGTTTGATTTCACATAATATTGCTAGCACTTGGTTTCTGTAAACATTTTCTTTCTTGTGTTATGCATTTTTGTCATATATCTGGGATCATTAGTTTTTTGGGGTATTATGAAGAGGTGAAGTCATAATCTTTTTGCATATATTGTACTTTTGATATTGTATATCTCTTGGTTACTCTAGTAACTTAGAAGCCCTACCAATAATTTAGAAAGAAAATATTCTCAACGATTTTAAATTATTAGAGGATGTGATAGGTTGAAATCATGTTTAAGATGTAAATGAATTTAAAAAACCAAACCAGAAACAACTGGCATGGCCTCTATTATCATGATTACGACTGTGTGCTACTACTGTTACTTTAATTTTTATGTCCACAATATATAAATCCATTCAATACATCCATCGAAACAATTTTACAGTTATGGAATCATTAGTATCTCCTGAATAAGAGTACAATAGAGCTATAAATTATTCTCTACGATAGTTGGAACAAATTCATATTTTAAGAATCCACTGTTGTAAATACCGAAAGTGAGATCGAGCTTGAACTGAGGGAAAATCCCCTTACATTTTTCTTTCATAACAACACAATAGCATCTAGTAATAGCAGTACACATAAAGGCAGCATGGAATCACGATATTTGAAATGAATCTGAGGTTTTAAATTGAAACCATCAAATAAAATGGACAAAGGTGGAAACAAATGAAATAGCAGGGAATGAATGAAAATGTCTTATAATGAAAAAAAGCCACACAAGAGAAAAAAATTAACATGTCTAGTGCCTAATGAAAGTCAATCTACCATCAATGATTCCCATTAGAAGTTAGCTAGGTCACAGGAGCGGGAGAAGCGGAGTGGATAGGGTTTCAAAGCGAACAGAGGACGAATCAAATGGAGAACGGCATGGGAGGGAGCTTGGCTCCCTCCTACAAAGATGCAGTGGCTAGCAGAAGTAAACCTCCATCTGGAAACAGTAAAAATGATATGAACTACAGAAACTAGGATAGGGAGAAGGAAACAGACAGGTCCAGAACAAAAGAAAATAGAAACACAAAGGACAAAGAGGATGAAGACAAAAGTCTGGGTACAAGAGACAAAAAACAAAAAGGACCCTGCAAACCAAAAGCAGAAATCACTCCTCGGGTAATAATAAATGATCCTGCTCTATAGGAGCACAGGGAACACATGGGAACCTATGCCATTATCTGTAAATTCATGGGACTATGGCCCACTGAAAAGGCTTTAGAAACATGGATCAAGTATCATTGGAAGCCCAAAGGGAGCATAGACCTACATCTTGGGTCAAAAGGATTCTTCACAGTAGTGTTCTCCACCATCGAAGATAAAGACAAAATATTCGAAGGAGGACCCTATTTTTTTGCTGCAGCAGGCCTCTAGATGAGACCTTGGAAAATGAACTTTGTACCAGAAAGGGAGACTTTCTCTTCAGTTCCTGTGTGGGTAAGGCTTTACTCTCTTCCTCTTGATTATTGGCAAATTGAATCATTGGCTATGATTGGAAATAAACTAGGACGCTATATCAAAGCTTCTGAAGCCACAAGAAGGAAAAAATATACCTCCTTTGCTAGAATCTGTGTAGAAATGGACGTATCAGGAGCTCTTCCAGATCAAGTTATACTGGAAGTGTTGGATGAGGAATGGGTGTAGGCAGTTGACTATGAGCATATACCCTTCAGATGTCATAGATGCCACCAACATGGGCATTTGTTAAGAGACTACCCTCTCAGCAAAGAAAATCACAAAGAAAAACTTAATACAATGAAGGACACCGATAAATTTCAGAGAGTGGCAAGTAGAGGAAGGGGGGGGGGGAAGGGGAACAAAACAACCACACAGAGAAGGGAAAAAAGGAAGTCAGAGCAAGTTTAAAGTACTCGGAGAGCCTGAAGAAATCACAAGAGAAAATCAAGATCAAGAGGAAGTTGCTGAAGAAAAAGAAAAGAATGAGAACATAAATCATCATCTGGACATTGGCTCTCCAAAAGAAGCCATGAGAAGTGAAACCGACATGGAAATGGACTAGGAAATGATTCAAAGTGAAACAGATCTGGAAGAACACGAACTACAAGAAATCCTTGACAAGGAAAATTTGGATCTGGAAGGATTTCTGATGCAAGGAACCAAAGGAGGAATAGAATCTCTGCCTCAAGACGAATGCAATAGAATACAACAGTTGTTTTTATGGAAAACTCAAGAACAAGGACTGGAGATAGGTAAAAACACCCACAAATAGGAGCACAGAGGGGTGAAAACAACCAAATTAATTCAAGGATTAGCCACCAGAAATCCAGGAAAGAAAAGAGGAAGAAAAATGCAAAATAAGCTCTTGAAGGAGTGTGGAAAGCTAATGATAGATTCAGGTAAGATGAAATATCTAACCAATTACTCCTTTACAAATATTTAATTATGAAGTTTGTTTCATGGAATATTAGAGGTCTAGGCAGTAAAAGAAAACAAAGAATGCTAAGCAACAAAATGAAACTAGAAATGCCGGACATAATTTCATTCAAGAAACAAAATGCTCCATTCAAAAAATAAAACAAATACACAAGAAGTGGCTCAGTAATTTTGAGTTTCTAGAAGTGAAAGCAGAAAACACAGCGGGAGGCATTATCACTCTTTGGAACCCACAAAAAATCATTATCGTAGATGTGGAGGCAATGAGAAATTACTTATTAGCTATCATTCAGCCTATGGGGATGTCGGAGACCTTCCTGGTTACGAATGTCTATGGTCCACAAAGAATAGATGATAAACTTAGTTTCCTGAACTCCATGGATGACCTCAGAAGCAGACACAAAGAGATCCCTTAGGTCCTTGGAGGAGACTTTAATATGATTAAATCTCTTTCGGAGAAAAAAGGAGGCACCAGAATCCTCAGTAAAGATTCAGTAGGATTCCATTCTTTCACAGAAAACATGAATATGGCTGACTCGAAACTGCAAAATGGTCTTTTCACTTGGAATAACAAAAGAGAAGGTAATGCTCAGGTTTCCTCCAAGTTAGATAGATTTTTGATCTCCGAGGAAATGATGCTCACAAATTCAGAAATAGTTGCAAGTGTTCTCCCTTTTGGAGGCTCTGATCACTGGCCGATTCAATTAGAAATTAAAGGAATTGATGCTCCCAAGAACAGACCCTTCAAATTTGAAAATATCTGGCTCTCTCACCCAGACTTCATCAGCAACATTGAAGAATGGTGGTCCAAAGATCTTGTGGTGCAGGGATCCAAATTGTTTATCTTGCACAAAAGGCTAAAGCACATAAAAAACAAACTCAAAGAATGGAACAAGAAGGATTTTGGTAACATTTTTGCAAATAAAAAATCCATAGAGATCAAAATACAAGAACTAAACCAAGCAATGATCACTGAAGGTTTTGATAAATCCAAAAATGAGCAAGTAGAAAAACTCAGCCTTGATTGGGAGAATTTATGCAATCAGGAGGAAATGTTTTGGAGACAAAAGTCCAGAACCCAATGGCTTAGAGAAGGGGAACGGAATGCTAGGTTTTTCCACCGGCCCACCATAGCCAATAGAATATCCTCTATATTGAATGACGATGGGGAGCTTCAGAACACTCACAAAATATCGAAGTTGTGATGGTTCAACATTTTAGAGGCATCACCAATGAAAATAACCAAGACAGAGACCATTACATCAAGGAAATAATAAAGAATATCCCCAGGATGGTGTCTAGAGAAGATAACTTCAACCTGAACAAACCAGTTACCAAAGCAGAGGTTAATACGGTGATCAAAGAGATGAAAAATGGCAAAGCCTCGGGTCCAGATGGTTTTAATGTGGACTTTTTCAAACCTTGCTGGAATATTGTCAAACAGGATATTATGGAGGTGGTTGAGGACTCCAGAAGAAGTAGATTCATTCTGAAAGCCCTTAACACCTCCTTCATCTCACTGATCCCCAAACAGGACTTTGCCCTGACCCTGGATAAGTTTAGACCCATTGCTTTATGCAATGTAGTTTACAAAATCATTTCCAAGATCTTGGCCAACAGACTCAAACCACTGCTACCTTCTTTAATTTCTGGGGAACAGTCAGGTTTTGTGGAAGGAAGGAAAATCCTAGATAACATCATTCAGGCTCACGAAGTGGTTCACTCTTTCACCAGCAAAAAGCAGGCAGGTATGATCATGCAATTAGACATAGCAAAAGCGTATGATAAAGTGAGCTGGATTTACATAAAAAGGTCCTTGCCGCTTTTGGTTTTGACCATGATTGGATCAGATGGGTTATGGCTTTGGTTACTTCACCCAGCTTTTCAATTCTGGTGAATGGCTCGCCCTTGGAGATCTTCACTCCTTCCAGAGGCCTCAGGCAGGGAGACCCACTCTCTCCCTTTGTTTTCATCCTCATGATGGAAGGATTGGGCCGAACCATAAAAAATGCTAAGGTTTTAGGGGAGATCAAGGGCCTTCAATTATCGGAGAACGGTCTAGCCTTAAATCATCAACAATTTGTGGAATACACCATGTTGCAGGGGATACCCATAGTCAAGGAAGCTACAACGTACAAAAAAATCTTAAATAACTTTGCCTCGGCTTCAGGTATGGAAGTCAATCTCTCCAAAACAATTTTTTTTTCTTTAATACTAATATTGCTATTCAAAGAAACATCTCCAGAATTCTGGGCTTCCAAAGGGAGGCTCTCCCTTCAAAGTATTTGGGTATCCCCCTCACGGATAAGCCAATGAGCAAGAGTATCTAGGAGCCGGTGCTCAACAAGATGCAAGACAAGATCAAAAGATGGACTTTTAGAGTGCTAAACTTAGCTAGCAGATTGATTTTAACGAAGGTTGTTCTTTAATATGTCCCTATTTTCTTTTTATTAGTCTTGCTATCTCCCAAAGGAGTCTTGCATCAACTTAGAAACATTCAGAGAGACTTTCTCTAGGGAAAGGAGGAAACAAGAAAGAAATGGGCCCTTGTGTCTTCGGATAAATTCTGTAAGCCCAAAAGTCATGGAGGCGTAGGCTTAGATGATCAGGAGATTCTAAGTAATGTTTTAGGAGCCAAACTCTGGTGGATATGGGTTAAAGAACCAGGGGCGCAATGGGAAAAAACCTGGAAGGATAAGTATTCAAGCTCCTGGCAAACGAATGATCTCATCAGAATTTCTAGGAACATAAAAGGCTCACACATCTAGAATAAAGCATGGGACAAAAAAAGCCTGGTTCAGAACAACAGCTTATGGGAAATCAGAGGAGGAGAACAAACACTTTTCTAGGAAGATAAATGGCAGCAAGAACCGATGTTGTTGAGCGAGGACTTTATGAGCATCAAGAAGGAAACAGATTCCGAAGGACTAATTAGAGTCAGGGATTTTTGGAATCTTCCTCAGGTCACTGTGAAATGGAGAAGATGGAGGAAAATAGAAAGCAGAGAGGATGGCTCCATAAAAGCAAAAACAAAGGAACTCATGAGAATTTTAGAACAAAGGAAGATTTTGGTGGCAGATGGGCAAGGTCAGTTAAGATGGGGACAAAACAAAGAAGGCATCTTTAATATCCAAGAAGCAAAGAGAATCATTCTTAATCTAGAACCCTGCGGTTTGGCAAAGTCCTGGAAGAAACTTTGGAACCACCAAGGGTGGATGAAGACTAAACTGTTTATGTGGTTAGTTCATCACAAGAAAATATTAACTTGGGAAAACATTCAGAAGAGGGGGGTCATGGGGCCATCTAAATGCCTATTATGTGATGTTCACGAGGAGACATTGGAGCATATTCTCAAATTGTACCAACAACAACTGGTTTTGGGATGCTTTCTACATAATTTTTCAAGAAACAGACAGAGACAAAGGTAGCATCATTAACACCCTGAACAAGTGGAGAGGAAACTTTTCAGAAAATGAGATCCTTAATTTGGCCTGGACCTTGACACCTAGCTTCATTATCTGGAATGTCTGGAAGGAAAGAAATAAAAGAATTTTCAAGGATAAAAAAATACTCCCCTTGGACTAATGGAATTAATCTTAAAGAAGATTAAGGAAACTGTTTCCACCACTGTGCACAACCATCCTCCGAATCATCCCACTGCACTTGAATTGAGAACTCTCAAGCAGTTGGGTATGCAAGATATCATTCTCAAAGGTCTTAGTAAAAAATCAAGAGTGGCGGAAAGGGAAAAGGACTTCTGGCATCCTCCACCAAAAGGGTATCTGAAATGCAACATTGATGGGGCTTCAAAGAGCAACCCAGGGACTACAGGTTATGGAGGTGTTTTAAGAGATGAAGAAGTAAAATAATTTTCACTTTCCTCTTCCACCTAGGCAAGGCCACCAATAACATGGTTGAATTAATGGCTTTGGAACAATGTCTGGAGTTGCTTAAACTCAATCACAGCTCAAATGTGCTCATCGAAGCAGACTCAGAGATCTCCATAAATGCAGTGAAGAAAATTAGCTATGGTACAATGCCGGAAAGGGTCTCAAAACATTGGAGGCTTATTTAAGTGTACCAAAGAATCCAAAATTATCTACAGGGCCTTCGAACAGTTAGCTTCAATCATGTTCGGTGAAAGGCCAATAAACTGGCAGATCTACTGGCCAACCAAGGAGTGATTAATTCTGATTGCAGAATCGAAATGAAATGGAAGGAGATGCCTCCAAGCAGGCTAAAATCTATTTGTGATGCTCAAGCTACAGAGGACAAGGAAATTTATGATCACTAGGCTCGAGAGGCGAGAAATAATTATTAGTCATCACTTTTCCTTCTTTAAGGAATTATTCCTCTTCCTTTTTGGTTCCTTAATTGAACCATGGAGGTGGGTACAGTTTCTTAGCAGATGGCGGATTAGAGGTATTTACACTATGGAGTCTTCGGGTAAGAGGTTGGATAGATCCACCGGGGATCCCCAGTTCTACTGGTTCAATGCAAATGTCAGTGACATTGTTAATATTGAAATAGGTTCAGGGGTTGCAGAGAAGAGGGGGGCGATTGTTTGATGCATTGGGGAGAAAAGGATCGATACTATGCGTGGTCGGGAGTAGAGGATTTCCGATAATCGCTAAACTAGTGTTCCTTCCCTTCTGTTTCCTTTACGACAACCAGAGTGGTTTTCAGGTGATCGCGGCTCCAAAAGGCGGAATGTGGTTTGGCCCGTTTGGGAGCGATCAATTTCGCGGTGCTCCACATGGTAGGGGGGTCAGGAGGAAAACCACCCCCCCCGTGAGTTACCCCTCATATAGGTTGGCCGGTCTGATACTATTTTCTACTGTCGGATGGCTCATGGTGACTCAACGGCTCAGATCAATCGCACAAGTTGGTGGGCTAGGCAGTGCAGGACAGTAGTGCATCAGTACGGTTTGGACAACAGCCCATGGTTAATAATGTAAGGTCTATGGATTGTAATTATATGGTTGATCAGGGGTGGCAGTTAAGTCTTTTGTGAAATGTCGTACCAATGTTTTAGAACTTTTGGTTTTGTATCGTTCTTTCATGTTGACCACTCTTTGTTTATTGTTGCCAAGACCAAACTCATTAATTTCTCTTTTTGGAGTAAGGTAAAGTTTTTTGGTAGGGTGCCAAGCAAGGTTTGTCTAGTTTTTACCCACAGTCTTCATCCCTAAAATTTTGTTTGTATTCTATGTACTTTACTCTTTATTAATGAATTGAAATGTCCGACTCTTGCATTAACAACAAAACAGAAAAAAAAAAAAAAAAAAAAAGCCATACAAGCAAAGATAACTATTTCAAATCTTTTAATTGTTGTTTACATTTTTCATAAACCCATTTAAACCCTCATAACCATTGAAATAATTATGCACCATTGTAAACACAGTGCAGGAGTGGAGATTGGAAACAAAAAAGCTAGTAGAAAGCTTTTAACTTCATCAATTAGATTATGTATATCATTTAAAAAAATAGTTTCAAATTACAAGCCCTAGTTTGAAATCGACTATAAGGTAATTAAAAACTACTTTAAACTAGATCCCCACATATATATATAGATATATATATACACGAGCACATAAATATGCTTGTAAACATAAATTTGTGGTAGATTTTAGTTAATTCCATTTTAATTTTTTGATAAATTGGGTTGATTTTAAATAAATTTTATGTCGGGAAATCAAAGAAGTAATAAAGAATGGGACTTCGGGCCAGTGAATCATAAACTGATAATATAATTATATATTTAAAAAATATAATCTATAAGTATAAAATAATTTTAAAAAATGTAGTAAAATAAAAAGATTGATATAAATATAAATATAAAATTTATTTTTTAAGAATTCGATTGATCATTATATTGAATATTTAATTACAATTAATTGTTTCAACAGGGTTAAGGGTTTTTATATTGGTAAAGATGTAATGTTTAAAAATTTCATTAAAAAAAATAAAAACATAATTTTTTCTAATTTTATTTATTTTATTTTTTATTTATTTTTTTATTTTATGGCATTTTCAATCAATTTTTTTCTAATATGAATTATTTAAAGGTTAATAACTAAATCTACCTCAATCCATCTTAACTCTACATTTACCAAGCATCTAGAAAGATCAAATCTCTCTCTTGAAGTGCAAACCACCTTTATAGTGAAAAGAGGTTTGATCCTTCTATAAATTTATTGTATCCAGAATTCAAATAAATCAAGGCTTATTTATATGTTTTATTTACTTTATTGCATAAAAATGTCATATAGAAAGGTGGTATAAAAATATATGCACAAACATTAAATAGAAAAGAGTTTTTCTAGTGAACAGTCATTATTTTAATAATAAGTAATAAATATTATTTTTTAATTAATATTTGTTTTATGTTTTTATAAGAATATGTATTTAATTGAAAATAATAGCTCTATAGAATATATAACTTTAATTTATAAAATATAGAGATGATTTTTTTTTAAATTGAATTGTGTAAGTTTCAAAAAGTGAACTCTCAAAACTAGCCTAGATCCATCTTAACTTCGGATCTATCAAGCGCCAAGAGGGATCAAATCTCTCGAGGTGAAAACTTATCTTTTGAGTGAAGATATTGAGGAAAGGTTTGCAACTCGAGATATTTGATCCCTCTAGGCGCTTGATAGATCTGGAGTTAAGATGAATCTAGGTTGGTTTTATTCATGTGCGGCCAAGGAAAATCTATCGAAGATATGATTAATTTTATCAATAATATATAAATACATCTAATATTAATATAACCATTTCAAATATGTTAAATTTGTCTCAGATTAATCTAGTCATTTTAATTTTAAATTTGCCTAGTTACCTGAGTTTGTTGAGATGATAAATATTGTTAATAACTTTAATGATGAAAAATGATGAAATAAAATTTCTCAATGCAAAGTGGAAATGTAATAGTGTTGAATGATAGAAAATGTGAATAATAATAATGTAGTCAATTATAAATAGTCTTCATTGTGATCAATCTCAAACTATTTTCTTCTACTATTCTTATTTCCACCCTTGTTAGTCTTGTCATCTTTTTATATTGATTATATGAAAATGGCATTTGAAATCGTAAATCATTTAAATATTTAGCTCGATTTGTTGTAGTAGAAATCATACTTGTCTCTCTTTCTCTCCAATATTAATAGGTTGAATTACTATGACACAAAAATCAATATACATTGCCAATATTTTTTTGTTCTTAAATTAAAATCAATGCACATTTTTAATCCAATCACTTTAAAATTAATGTACCATCATGCATCCAATTACATCAAATCAGAAAGTAACATGTACACCGAAATCAATGCATTTAATGCAAGCAATCGAATAAGATTAGAAAACAACTTCTACATTGAAATCAATGCATCTAATGTAAACAATTAAATAGGATTAGAAATCAACATCTACACTCAAATCAATGTATCTAGTAGAAGTAAGCAAATACGATTAGAAAACAACATCTACACTGAAATAAATGCATTTAGTGCAAACAATCAAATAGGATTAGAAATGACCATCTACATTGAAATCAATGCACTTAGTGCAAGAAATGAAATAGGATTAGAAATCATTTACATTGAAATCAATACATCTACTACAAAAAATCAAATATAATTAGAAATCAACAACTACATTGAAATCAATGCATCTAGTGCAAGAAATTAAATAGGATTAGAAATAACCATTTACATTGAAATCAATACATTTAGTGCAAACAATCAAATAGGATTAGGAATAACCATTTACATTGAAATCAATACATTTACTGCAAATAATCAAATAGGATTAGAAATCATCTACATTGAAATAAATGAATCTAGTGCAAGCAATCAAATATCATTAGAAATCAACATCTACACTAAAACCAATGCATCTAGTGAAAGCAATCAAATAGGATTAGAAATCACCATCTACACTAAAATAAATGCATTTAGTGCAAGAAATATTCTTCCCTCTCTCCCCCCTCCAGCTATATCTATATTTCTCTCCATCTCTTCTTTGTATCTCTATCTCATCCCCACAAACACACACACTCTATCACTCCATATCTATCAATATCTTTGTACCTCCCTCCCTCTCTCCATCTCTATCTTCTTCCCTCTCTTCACCTTATATCAATATCTATATTCCCCTTTGTCTCTCTATATCACCCCCAAAACATACACTCTCTTTCTCTAATATATATATATCCCTCCATCCTCATCTCCATGTCTCTCTCTCTCTCTCTCTCTTCCCCCATCACTCTCTCTCACTCTATCTCTCTCAATCTTTGTTACTACATCCCTCCTTCTCTCCTTCTCTCTCCTTCTCTCCCTCATTCTCTTCATCTCTCCTTCGTTGTCTCTTTATATCACCCCTAAACATACGCACTCTCTCACCATATCTCCCTTGTCACTCCCTCATTCTCTCCACTTCTCACTCTCTATGTCTTTATCCTTCTCTCTCTCTCTCTCTCTCTCTCTCTCTGCTATATATATTTATATATATATATATATATATATATATATATATATAGATATATATCTTTTCCCTCCAAATCCTTTCAGTATCACCCTCCCTCTCTCCCCTCCATATTTATGTCCCCTCTCCCTCTCTTACCCTTCTCTACCTCTCTCACCCCTCTCCCTCTCTCTCTTTTCATTCCTCCTCTCCCCTCTCCTTCAATTTATCTCCAATCTTCCCTATCTCCTCCAGCCTCTATCACTCTATTGTCTTTTGTTCGTCCCACCAATATATATCTAAAATATATATATATATAATTTAATATTGTATTTTTACAAAGTTATTAAATTTAACAATATTAATATTATAATATATTATGTGAATAATTATATTTGATAATAATAATACTATTAATATTTTATTATTAATATTAGGGTTAATAATTTTTTTTTTGCATGGTATTTAATAATAATTTGGCCCATAGGCTTCACTTAAGTAAAACCTCTTTTTTGAGTGTTCATAAATATAAAGAGGATTATGGAGTAAATATGAAAATAAGTTTCATTTATTTACCATACCTTTGGTTTATTTATAGTTTTATTTATTTACCATGGTATTTGGTCCATAAGCTTGGTATATAATGAGATGTTGATTTATAATCCTATTTAATATATTTGTTTTTATTTACCATATATCTTTTATAAATATGGTGTTTTGCCCATGGTATTTTGCCAATGGTATTAAAATGGTATTTATCCCATAGGCTTCACCTAAATAAAACTTCTTTTTTTGAAATTTTGTAAATATAAAGATGTTTATGGAGTAAATATAAAAATAGGTTTTATTTATTTAACATACCTCTAGTTTATTTATATTTTTATTTATTTACCATACCTATGGAGTAAGTATAAAAAGAGGTTTTATTTATTTACCATACCTCTTTTTTGAGTGTAGTAAAATTCTTGATCCTAGACTTTTGTGATCCATATTTATTACGAGATTGTCTTTCAAATTTCTAATATCCTATAGCAACAAATAATACTACAACACATAAAAATAAAATAAAAATTATTATTACACATCTAACTATGCATTGAATCAAACCATATATCGTGCCATAGATGCTGAGTGAGTTTCTATGGCATGTCTTGCTAATTTATTCTACATTAACTACCCACAATTGGCCTAGCCTTCTCTGCCATACTGTAAGGGCTCACATGTCCTTCCACGAGGAATCCAAGCTATTACCTGACTTGGAAATAAATGCCATCTGCACGTGTCTACACACGACTCGATCCCATGCGACAACACTACTGGCATCTGTCCATCATTTTGTTCTGGCTCTGACATGTGGTATGGCTCTCGTCCATTAATTGGGTTTAGGCAATCTGATGGTGAGAAGGTTTAGTGATTTTCCAACTACCCAACTCACTATCTCCCATTGAAGAGTAGCTCATTTTCAAATTGGAGGTGAGGGTTTCAACTACTCTTCAATGTTTCGGCTCCCGGTTTCTCCGTTGGTTTTTCGTCTTTGCCTCCATGACCCCTCGCTCTGTTTGTTCATCCTCCGCAGGGAGGTAATCCAGAACCCTCACTCTCTGCCATTTCATTTCTTTATTAAAAGTCATATTCTGTATCTTCTTGGGAGTTATTTCAATGCATAGGGTTAATACATGCTCTTGTTGACCAAGATTGGCATCCATCTTCTCAGACTCTGCGAGGAATATCGATTTCTGTCATCGGTGTGAAAAGGGTAAGTCTTTCTTTCCAATAAATACTTACAGTTATTTTCTTTCCTTACCCATGCATTTTCTAACCCTGTGAAGGATTTTATGTAAGGTAGTTGGATGACCTTCGGTTGCAGCTTGCTGAACTCAGGTAAGGTCTGGATCTTCCCACGAATTACTTGTTATGTTTAGATATGATATATCTCTTTCCCATTCAAGTTAATAATATTTGCAATTGGGTTTTGCAAGTATGCTATTATAGATCCAGGGTGCTTTCATGGCTAAGCTTTTGGGTCTTTGGTGATTATGTGCACTCACACTTTTGCAATTTTTTACAGGCTGGAAACCTACCATCTCGAATTCCTATGTTTGACACCTTGCAGTTTATGTTACTCATTTACTTTGGCAAAAATCATAGCTTGAATTTATAGTGTGCTTAATTATGTGAAGGATTGTTTTGGTGTTGCTGCACTCCAAAATTTTTAGTAACGAACTGTATTTAGAATTTTCTAGGTTGTCGTTCTCGTAAGTCAGTGGCTAAATTACCAGTTTGAATGTAATTAATCCTTTTGAAGTACTTAATATTTTAGGGATAGAGAAGAGGCCTCTCAGCCTTATTTCGGTTTTGGAAAATTCTACTAGTGGGTTACTGAAGTTTGTTAAGTTATATACATATGTTTATTTATGTGAAAACTTATAAATTCGTTACACAATTGAATATGTATAAAGAGTTTGTCTTTGATATCTTGTTGTTGAAAGAATTATTTAGGTTTTACTATACTTTCTGTCGGGATTTATAGGTTTGATGTATTTCTTCCAAAACGACCTCCTTCACCAGATTCTAGCTTACTAACGGTAGTTAAGTTATAAGGAAAAGAAATAGTTCCTGCATTGTTTTGGGTTTTGGTCAGTATTTTACGTATGACTATAATATATTTTACTTATCAAGAGTTTAGTTAAAAGGGACTCATTGTTTGTTAGTTATTTCTATTCTATTGCATATGTAATATTCAAAAGAAAATGTTGTGTGAAGAAGATTTCTTGATCACTGAGTATTTTACATTGCTATATACTAATGCTTATTTGTTACTGAATGTCACTACGTAATTCTTTTGTTGATTCTATTCCTATATTATTTAGATTCTCTTCTAGATACATCACATGAGGTTTCTTTTTCATTGACGTTTTGAACCAGGGAATGGTGGTTCATCTTTAGGATGTGAAAGAATGTTGAAATACTGGTCTCATTTTTCATTTATATATATAGAGATGCTTACGATATATATATATATATATATCTATCTATCTATCTTATATATATATATATATATATATATATATATATATATATATATATATATATATATAGGTTTATGGTTGTATTAATTATATTTGTTATTGGATTATTGCACTGGCTTCTTTGCATCTCTTCAAAAATGTAAGGTCAGTCTTCTTTTTCGTTAAGAGCCATCTGTGTCATTCAAATCTACAAACTTCTTTCATAATCTCCCTTCTGTATTAGGTGAGTATCTTGTCTTTGATATTTCCGCGAGTTTCATTATTATTTAGATTCTCTTCTGGATACATCATATGAGGTTTCTTTTTCATCGACGTTTCTAACCAGCAACGACGGTTTATCTTCAGGATGTGAAAGAATGTTGAAAGATTGGTCTCATTTTTTCTATTCCTATAATCAAATAATCTCTCAAAAAGTAATACCATCCTTTCATTAAAGCCTAGGATACTTATCTATCTTAAAATTGTCAGTGTATGAACCCAGATTCGTTTGGAAAGACTCTCCTCCCAGCGTCGAGCCTGGTGATTATGTCCAGGCTCTCCCTCGAGCACCTTCTCTGTTTAACACCTGGATTATATCTAGCTACAGTTGGTCCCTTTGGCCTCATGACTCCACTATCCAACATCAAGTCCTACACTTTGTTCAACTATAAATGAGCAACTTCCCACTTGTCTTTCTCCTAGCTCTAGGATAGCCCCACTTTTCCTTCTTTTCCCCTCTATATTTCCCCTTCCAAATCACGGGTGTAACTATTTCTTTTAATTATAAAAAAAAGTTTATTTTTATTAACTTGTCTAAATTCCTAATTAATCATAAATTAGGTAACAACTTGTTATATATCTTTCCAGCCTCAGTCAATGTCATAACGTAAAAGAAATAAATGCAGTAAATCATAAAACTAAGTTTAATAACCACAATACTTCTTTCATGGAGCCTGGGGTGTTACATATCGCCCCCCATGTGAGGAACATTTTCCTTGGTGTTCTTTCTAATTTAAGAAAACAAGCCAGATAAGCTTCCCACATAAATCCCTCCTCTTCCTAGGTGGCATCGCCTGGGCCAAAGTTCTTCCACCTCACTTTAACCTGGGTGATGGCTCTCTTCCACAAGGTAGTTTCTCTTCGATTGAGAATACGAAGAGGTTCTGCCAGAAACTCTCCTTCCGGTTCGAACTGCACATACATAATTCACAGTCATAATTTTCTAAAAAAGTTTATAAAAATATATATATATTCCCTTAGCTTATTACCTGAATATTTTCCCTGTGTACTATATGTTGTGGGTTGTACACATACTTTTTTAACAATGAAACATGAAAAACATTGTGGACCCAAATGTGTCTTTGTAACATAAGCTTATAGGCTATTGGTCCAATTCATTCCAAGACTTGAAAAGGTCTACAGTACCGGGGTGCTAACTTAGCACAACCCGTCCATTGTAAGGAACTTTTTTGGGGCTTTACTCTTAGATATACATGGTCTCCTGGTTGAAACTCTCTGTATGTCCTCTTTTTATCTGCATACATTTTCTGCCTATCCTAGGCAGCCCTTAGATTCTGTTGAACCTTCTTGACAATTTCCTCCACCTCTGCTAGCATGTCAGGACCCAACGCTAGCTTATTAACAGGATTATTCCAGTCCACTGGAACTATACACTTTCTTCCATATAACACCTCAAAGGGTCTCATACCTAGTGATTCAGGATGTCCATTATTGTATGAAAATTCCATGAGGTGGAGGTAATCCTCCCACTTATGTGGTTTTTGCATCACAAGCATGTGTAGCATGTCTTCCAACACTTGATTTACTCGTTCTCTTCGTTTATCCGTTTGGGGATGGTAAGCCGTACTAAATTAGATCTGGGTAACTAAACCTGAAAAGACAGTTTTCCAGAATGTGGATGTAAATTTCACATCCTGTTCTAAAATTACCACCTTAGGTATTTTATGCAAGCGAAAAATTTCCTTCATAAATATGTCTGCGATTTCCACAGTTTTGTAAGTGGATTTCATAGGTATGAAGTGTGGGGTTTTGCTCAATTTGTCTACTACAACCATACTCGGGTCATGTTGTTTCCTTGTGTGGGGTAAATCAGTGATGAAGTCCAATGATATGGTCTACCATTTCCATTCCGAAATGGGTAGTGGTTGCAACAAACCAGTGGGATGTTGATGTTACGCCTTCACCAACTGACACTCCAAACATTTGGACAAGTACTCAGTAACATACTTCCTTAATCTGGGCCAAAAATACCCTTTCTTGATGGCTGATAATAGTTTCTGGTAACCTGGGTGGCCCACAGATGGTTTTCGATGAAACTCATCCATTATTAATTTTTTAACAGAGCTTTTGTTATGAACATAAATTATGTTTTTAAAGGTAAGGAGGTTATCAAGATTTATATCGAAATATGTTTTTTCCCCTTTTAACAGAGCTTCCTTTGTCTGTATCCAAAGAAAACTGTATCCTGGATCTTTGACAAATGCCTCCTTTATGATTTCAGGAATGTTGGAGCGTGCTTGGCTGATCTGAACCTCATAAATATAATGTACCTTCCTACTCAATGCATTAGCCACTCAATTTTCTTTCCCCTTAAGGTGCTTCATTTGAAAATCAAACTCACTTAAAAATGCCATCCATTTTGGCTATCGAGCATTTAAGCTAGACTGGTTGGCTACTATGATCCGTTTGCAACAAAAATTTCTTCCCCAACAGGTAATGTCGCCACATTTTAAGTGCATGCACTACTGCTGTTAATTGAAGGTCATAAGCAGAATATTGTTGTTCATATTCTTTCAATTTCCATGATTCCTAAGAAATAACTTTTCCTTCTTGTGTCAACACTCCGCTAACACCTTATTTACTTGCATCCATGCAAACCACAAAGGAATTTTTTGTATCTACTACCTTTAGCATGGGTGTAGTGATAAGTAGGTGTTTTAATCTTTCAAAACTTTTCTGACACTTGGCTATCCATTGAAAGGTGCATCCCTTTGTCTATAAGGAGGTCATTGGAAAGGTAATTTTTGAAAATCCTTCAATGAACTGATGGTAGTACCTAGCCAAACCCAAGAAGGATCTGATATCAACGACATTATTTGAAGTGGTCCATTCCATAATTGTTTTTATCTTCTCTGGGTCCACCGTTATTCCCTCTGCTGATATAATGTGACCCAAGTATTGGATCCAATCTTTGAAAATGTCACACTTGCTAAAATTGGCATATAATTAGTTCTCCCATAAAGTTTGCAGCACAATTCTCAAATGTTCTTTGTGCTTTTCCTGATTTTTAGAATATATCAAAATGTCGTCAATAAAAATTAATACAAACTTATCAAGATAGGGTTGGAAAATACCGTGCATTAAACTCATAAAGGTAGCTAGGGCATTTGTGAGGTCAAATCGCAACACTACGAACTCGTAATGACCATAACATGTTCAAAATGCAGTTTTGTAGATGTCTTCCTCCTTTATCCTTATTTGGTGGTAACAGGATCTTAAATCAACTTTTGAAAATACTATGGCTCCCTGCACTTGATCGAATAAATCGTCATTACATGGCAAGGGATATTTATTTTTGACGGTCAACTTATTTAAGTGACGATAATCGATACACAATCTCAATGTTCCATATTTCTTCTGTACAAATAGTACCGGGGCTCCCCAAGAGGACACACCAGGGTGGATGTACCTTTTATCCAGAACCTCCTGAAGCTGCATTTTGAGTTTTGTCAACTCATGTATGCTCATGTGGTAAGGGGCCTTGGATATCGGGGATGCACCTAGAATTAGTTCAATGGTGAAGTCAATATCCCGCTTGGGTGGTAATCGAGGCATGGATTTAGGAAATACATCAGCAAATTTTTGAATGACAGGAATATTCTCCAAGGAGGTAATTTTATTCTTGGCGTTGGTAAATCCCACTTGAACAACATATATTTGACAACCCTTCCTAAAACATTTTCCTAATTGACTAGGAGTAATAGGGCACAGTTTCGTATTGGTCTTGATTCCTTGAAGTTCCTTTCTTTGTCTTGATTGTCAAATAAAACTAATAGTTTTTTGTTTGCAATCAACCAAGGATGAACATTTTTCCAACCAATCCATTCTGATTAAAATGTCGTATGAACCCAAAGGAAGAATGTTGAGGTTTAGGTGAATGTGTTGTCTTGAGATTGTTATTGGACATTGTTCTATTTTGGCAACTAACTTTCTTTTTTCCCTAGTGGCTAGTTGAACTAGCTATGATTTTGGAAACTTCTACTCTGCAATTGACACTTTCCTACCACTTAAGGACTAACATAAGTTAAGCTAGCACCGGAATCAAACAAAACTAAAATAGGTTTCTTAGCAATCATGCCTTAACATTCAATCATGGTGGGTTGATATTCTGCTTGATGATCATCGAGGGCAACATTAATTCTGGGCATGCTCCTCACCACTTCTCCAATAGTGGATTTTTCGTGCATGTTTGCTAGTTGTTTCGTTCTTGTCTTATACAAACAATTTTTGTAGTAGTGGGGTTCTCTGCATCCCCAACATTGCAGTGGTGTTTTTGATTGTTGATCATTACTAAATTTATTAACCCCTTCTGACTATCTATTTTCAGAATAAGTAGCCTTGGTTGATTCCTTTCTAGGAATTTACTGAGAGGCTTTTGCTATATATTTTTAATATTAGAAAATTTGAGGTGTCTACTTGGAATCAGACTTCTTCCTCTCTTGTTCAACCCTCCTTTAGCTCCTTCATTTTTCTGTTTCATTTGTTGATAGCAGGTTGCTTTCCACATTGCATCATCCATCATTTTGGGGTAGTCAAACTCAAGTTTCTCCTTCATAAAATTGGGTAAGCTACTAATAAAACTATGAATCTTAGCCTTTTCTTCTTGCATATAAGGCACATAGCATAGTAAGGAAGTGAACTGTGCCACATATTCATCCATGGTTAAGGTTGCCAATCTCCTTCAAAAAATGATGGTTTAATATTTTTAAATTTTCCTTGTAATTCAAATTTCTGTCTTTTTGTCTTGTGTTGGTCGGAAACATTGTTCGAACTTCCTTCTTCAAATTCCTTGTGTTTTTTGGCCAACTACACATTTTCCTCTCCGTGCTGAGTTGTTGGGGTATTCTCCCTATCTTCAACACTAGGGTCTAGATGTCTTTGGCTCTGTCGATTGGATAGACTTCTAAGGATTTTCTCCTATTCTAGATGTAGTCATTCATTATCTGTTCTTAAATTGGTCATCTCTATATAGAGTTGTTGCATAGTTTTGAGTAAGAATTCATCAGCTTGACGAGACTCCTCACCCATCTTAATCCAAATATCAAGTGGTGAGCACCAGTATTGTAGCAATAATGCTGCAAATCCTGGGCTACCTACTTTACTCTTATCAACCCGGTAGTTTGTAATAAACTTGGAAGCGACGATGCTGTATGCACGAGTACTAGTTCTTATTGCAGGATGTCACTTGGTCAGCTGGCACAAGATCACTAGGAGCTCAAGCCAACTTCTATGTATTCCATAAGAAGCTTTATATGTGATTAAAGAAAGGAAAGCTTACTCTACAGAGTCTATTCTACTTGTAGAAAGGAAAAGAAGACTGGAATGTAAAGTAAACCTAGCAAACCCTACTTAACCAACTAATCCTACTTTTGTAGAAAGAAACATGAAAACCATGAAATGAATGCCATTACCTACTCAAGAAAGTAAACAACATCTACTCAAGCTATTTCTAGAAGGAAATGAGGAAAAAACATCTTTTTGGATTTTTATGTATTTTCATGTGAAATTGTCATGTATGTAATTTATTTGTTTGTGAATGTGGCAGTGATTAGGTGATGATGGAGGGTAGTCTCAGGACTTGAGAGGATGTAGGAAGGCATGGATGGGTCCTAGGAGGTCATAGGTGGCCTTCTGGAGGCTTTTCTTGCAATCGGACTTGAAAAGGAAGCCTACAGGAAAGTCTATAGGAGGTTGCAGGGTATCTACAGGAGGTGTACATGAGGTCTACAGGAGGATGCTGAGAGCATCTTTGAAGGTTTTGAAGGTGTGAGAGTGGGTGAAAAGGGTAGCTGAAGGTTGGGATGATGTGTTAGGGTGCCAAGGTTCACCAAGGATTCCTAGGAGAGGAAAAGATGGTTGGGAGAGAGGAATAAATCATATAGAAAAATGCAGAAAGCTAAGGCAGAGTTGAGGTGAGCTTTGGGTGACCTATAGGGCATAGATCAGGGAGAGACTATGATGACTGATAGGGTAACTTGCTGTGAGAAGACATTTGCTACAACAAAAACTGAAAGTCAAACAATGAGATCAAGCAAGTAAGGAGACTAAGTACATCAAAAAAGCAGAATTTTGCATCAAACTAATCTAAATTGTGAGCTATGGAAAGAAATGTTGAAAAATGCTATAATGAGAGAAAGCATGGAAGGAAAATTATTGCAAAGATAGAAATGAGCATAGTGAAAGCGATCTAAAGAAAAAAATTAACCTTCTAACAAAGTGCAACACTAGAAACCCTATGGAGAAGGCAAATCTGTGTTTTTGTGGCAACAAGAGGGTCTTGGCCTCAGTTCATGGTCCCAAGGGAAGGAAAGGAGGCCAAGGCTATGTTGATGGCGTTTTGTATCTTCTTTCCATCACTGTTCAACCTGCTATAGAAAACTCTAATGGAAACAACCTTCTAAATCACCAAAAGCAACCTATTCTTAACCAAGAAAGAAATTTATCTAACAGCAACTAATCATCAACTGAAACAAAGAATATCAATACAAGCAAGAGGAGCCTGGCTACTTGGATTGGGCCCTAACCCAAGAGCTTCAGCCCTCTGAGGTAACTCAGTGCTAGCTCAAAAAGGATCTCATCTTTATTCTCAAAATAATAATAGGATTACATGAAACTGTCAACAAAAGTAAGCTCGAAGTTGAGCAAAGCAAAGCTGCAACAAAAATTCAACAAAAATTTGACCAACTCCCTAGTGAGGCCCTAGGCCTCTCTACTTATACAATTGAAGCTCCCAATAACTTCCTTAAAACCAGGGAGGCTTGGCTCCCAAAACTCAAGATAAACATAAGTTATCCTCCACTTGCTCAACTGTCTCCTAGTGCATTGATTTGGCTTTTTGTGCTCCGAGCTGCATGAAGGAGAATTCGAAGTGGGGAGTCATAAATGAGGGGTATTCCCTCCTATAAATCCTCTCATTTCTCCACTTCGAATTATTGCTACCAATTTGCATTAAATATTTGACTTTGTCTTCAAAATTCAAAAAAAGTATGCATTAAACACACATTAGATTTTATGGCAGCATAACTAACCCAACTCACTCCATAAGCATAAATATAATAAAAAAACATGCAATAAGCTAAGAGAATGGTTGATTAAACTATGTTAGGAGGCAAAATGAGCGCATATAATTACTCATTTATGGGGCTCATCATCACCCTGCTACTGAAGGTGTTGCTCATCCTCTGAGAAACTTAGTCCATCTCCTCATCTTTTGATGGCCCTGGTGGCCTCCCTAACATCCCAGGCTTCTGCTGTGAGCTCCTCTTCTTTGTCATGGAATCCTTCCTTTTTTTCCACCTCTTCCCACTATTTTTGCTCTTCTTCCTCTTTTTTTCCTTCTAGCATTCCTAGTAGTAGTGGGGGACTCAATTTGAGGCCAATCCAATTGACCTTCAAATTCTGCATGGAGCGCTTGTATAATGGCACTTCCCTTAATTCCTATGTCATCCTTGTTGGGGAGTGATACTTCTTGAACTGAAAACTACGTGGTAAGGTGTTCCATCTCCTCATACAAGCATGAATACAGTCATCCCCAAGTAATCTTTCCATATCCTCAAAATGTGCAATAGCTTGAGCCTGATCATTGATATATTTAGGGGAAATTTGGGGATTATTTGCAAGCAGGTGATGTGTGCTAACGAGTGCCATGGGATATGATGGTGTAGCTCTGATCATTAAGGGTTCATTCTACTCTTTTATCATCAAATTTCTTATATCTGCTCCCCTTAACTCTTCATGATCCATCCATGAGGCCATGGCCATTAGTTGCAGGTCCCCTATCCTAGCATTGGGGTCCCACACATTCATGTCTATGAGGGCCATGTTATGCAAATAGATTTCTGCTATTTTTGCAATGTCTTCTGAAGAGCTTTGGTCACATAGGTCCATAAATTGTTTGTAATCTTGAAAACGCATTGTGCCTCTCTATGCCAAAGTCTTTATCTGAAAATGTAGACACTGGTCCTTGAGGTATAATCCATAGGATTTTGCTGGTGTTTTTCATTGTAGTGCCTCCATGGACCAGCTAGCCACACATGCGAAATGTGTCTCTTTTTCTTGCAGTTGTCTTCTTAGCAATTCATTTTCTGTTTCAAGGTGAGTTCTTTTGATTGCTTCTCTATGTCTGAGAACACTCAATTATCTACCCATTTCTCTGATTTTATTCTCCATATGGCCAATATCCTCAACTCCCTTGGATTTGGTTATTTACATCCACCTATGGCTCCTTATCCTTTCTTTCTCCAACTCAAAGAATAGTGGGATTGCAAATTTTTGTGGAATGATTCTTCCCCCCCCCCCCCCCCCCCCACGCCCCCAAGAATAATTGTAGTAAGATCCAAGGCTAGGCTGGGGGTTAGGTTCTTGTGCCTCTGTTGCTTCCTCCTTCCCTTATGGCTGACCCTCTACCCTTTTTTCAAGTTCCTCGGTCTCTTGTAGTCTTGACAGGGTCTTTTGTAGAATAGTCTGTGCCTCCTGTAGAACTGTTTTTGAGTCCTGTAGTTTACTTTTTCCTTCCAGGTGGGAGATCTAGGAGTCCCCCTTTCATAAGTGATAGGTGTCTTGGAAGGGGATTCCTTCCCTTGGGTAGAGGGTGTATCTTCAATAATAATGGGAACTTTAGAAGAAGGGTGGTGTTTTCCTGTTTTGATCCTTGTGCTCTTTCTAGCCCTGAAATACATTGAGGTCTGCCTCTTCCTCTTTTTCTTTTGTTTAATTAGGGTGCTAAGGGTAGTGAGAGCAGTTGTTGCCTCTCTTTCTAGGGTCTCAGGAGACACCTCTGCTTTTCTACCCCTTTTTCTCCTCCTTCTATCTTTCTCTCTGTCTCTGTTTTTTTTGTTTCTTCCTGCTCTGTTTTGGTTTCTTCCTTCTCTGTTTTGGTTTCTTCCTTCTTCCCTTCCTGTTCCTCAATTTCTTCTCCTTCTCCCCCTTGCTACTCTTCGTCCTCACTATTAGAAGGACTGATATCATAAGTGATGACCTTTATGTCATATTCTCATGTCATGTTTAAGAAAATCTCCAATGCTATGGGGATTGTGAAGGTATGGAGGGCTTCTTCCACTAACATTTTAATTAACTCATGGTGAGCTAGTTGATTTGGACCTCCCGCCTTTAGCTTAATGCTAGAGTCTATGAGGGACTATAGGAGAAAATAGGGGATGCTGAGTTTCTAGGGTGTTGGAGTGTCCATGCTATATCTCAGCTCATGGAGGAGTCTAAAATGGTAGCCATAGACTGTGCTATACCTCCCTTCACAAGAAATATATTTGATGATTTGGTAACTGATCTCATCCCAAGGGTAGGGTATGTTTATCCTTCTAATGCCATTTTTGTCTTCTATAGGATGTTCACTGTTTTGGAAGAAGATTTTGTTGGTAGCCTGTCCAATTGGTTTTTCATGTTTGCTCCATGGTAATCCAAAAGGAAGGGTAGTAACCCTACTGATAAATTCTGGGGTGATTTCCATGGGTCCTTGAGTGAGGGACTAAAGAAAGGGAAAATTCCTAAGCAACTTCGTCATCAAACCCTCAGAATTTCTCAAAAAATGGCATCCAATCTACTCTGGTGAAGATGGCTACCACCTGGGGATGTTCATGGAGCCTGGTTGAATTTGTGGGCTCCTTCCTCATGAATCCCCCTGTCATTTTCTTATACCCCCTTTGAACACCAAATGATGGAGACATGAATTTTGAAGAAAACAGGGAAATAGAGAAAAACTGTGTTTTTTAAGAAAACAGGCATAAATTTTTTATGGAATTCCTCTTCTTCTATGGACTCAATTCCTCCTTGAAATGATATCATTCCTTGCACATATTGATAATCAAGGTGGGTATGCATGAAACCTACCTCCTCAAGCTAGAAATCAAGCAAAAACCCATGTTTTCTCCTTAGAAACATCTTACTACCCCTCCTGTAGAACTACCTTTAGGTGCTCCAGTAGAACTTGTAAGTTCTCCGTAGAATGCCGATAGTAGGAGGATGGATGAAAGAAATGGAGAACGATGGTTTCAAGGCTGTGGTGGTGACAAAGAGCTTGCTGCAGCTAAGTGAATGAGGATAGAATGAAAGAAAAGGTAGTGAAGGAGTTTCGAGGAGGAGTACTTATTTCTTCTTTTAGATATTTCCGGTGATAGGGTGAGCTGGAAAAAATGTATGTTGCCATATTTGGCTCGTTGGTCCCCACCTACCTTGTCATCATGGTTTCTTCTCGCAATCACCTCTCATCATTGCATCGGAGTTTGAAAACCCTCCACTACGTATCTATGGGATCTTTCTCCGAGTTTGACTAAGCGCACGTGTGGTGACATCTTTGGATGAGTGCAGTCCACTGGATGAGGGCGGACAATTAACTGACCACCTTTTCTCGTTCAGCCCTAACCATCTCATTTTCTTATGCATATCTTTCAATTACACAAATGCAATAAAGGAGCAGGTTAGTCACCTACCTGTGAGTCGAATGTATGTGCTATGAGGTATTTTGGCTCCTTTTGCTGCTGCATGCTTGTATTTCCTCTTGCTGGATCTAGTTTCAGATGACTCCTTCAATCCCTTGGTTGCACTTCTTTTGCTATTGTGGCTTGATTTTAATGGGATTAGCTGCTACAGGAATTCCTACAGGAGCTCCTATATATGTTTCTCCCGTTAAAATTTTAGCTGATTTTTGTGCTGGGAGTGGGGAGGATGATGCCAGAGATGCTGATGGAGATGAAGAGTTACTTGGTAAGCTACAGGTGAGATTTGAGGTACTACTGCCTTTATTTTTTGTTTTTTTTTTTCTAAAAACTGGTTTCTGTGTTTTTCTGTGACAAGGAGGAAAAATGATGATGAAGATGATGTGATGTAGGTGTGGGATGGATGGCAAGGAGGGTGTGTAGCCATAAGAGGGTTTACATGCTCTTCATGAAGCTTCCTATCCCCTCAAACTGCTTTTTGGAACCATTTCTGGCTCTTTGTGATTCCTATAAGAGCCTCCTGTAGAAAATGTAGGGCCTCTTGTAGAACACACAGTTTCCAGAAAAAAACATAGTGGGGTGGAAGAAAGGTCAGAAATGATGGAGAAGAATGTGGAGGAGATGAAATAGGCTCTGTTGCATCTTATCTTGCTCTTTGTGGTCCTCCTACAACCTACAATGCACATTAAAATTAAATTTTCTTTTTGTTCTTTTCTCTATATTTTGTTCTTTTGTTTGTTTGTTTTTTGAAAGACAACTAGGGCACCTCAAGGAGGTTTTCACCCTGATTTCCTGCCCTGGGCACCTCCGATGGAGGTTTTCACTCAGGGATCTTATTCTCCCTTTTTTTTTTGCATCACTGGGCCACCTCAGAAGAGGTTTTCAACCCAATGATGGGACTCAAGTGCCTCATGGAGGTTTTCACTTGAGTGCTTATTATTTTTCCTTTTTTACGTTTCTTTAGTGAGTGGGTGAAGTGGAGGCTAAGACATGCTCCACTACCATCACTGTCTTATTCAGATCTTCAATGAACTCTTGCTTGGAGAGGGACTTGTAAATTTTCAACATATGTCCATTGACTAACATGGAGATGGCTTCCTCATCAATGGTTCTAATTAGAACTAAACCATTGCCATTGGATTTTTCCACAGTATAGGGTCTCAACCATCTTGTCCTTAGCTTGACTTTGAAGTCTTTATACCTTGAATCATAGAGCAGTGCCCAATATCCCTCTGGGAATTGCTTCTCCTTGATATTTTTTTCATGCCATAACTTCCTCTGAAGCTGAACCACCTCTATGTGGAGAAGGGTCTGCAATCTTTGTTCATCTAATCCATTGAGCTGGAGTAGTGTTTCCTTCTGTGCATGGTTGATGTCTAGGTCTTGCTGAGCTGCCATCCTTAATGTATTGAATTCAAATTCTATTGACATCAAAGCCTTCTTCCCATAGACTAGTTCATAGGGTGTGAACCTTGTGGTGGTCTTCCATGTTGTGTTGTAGGCCCAGGTGAACTCAACCAATTTGTCTGCCCAATATTTTCTGTCGTTGCTCACTACCTTTGTCAGAATTCCTTCCAAAGCTCTGTTCGTGACTTCCACCTGCCCATTGGCTTGTGGAAGGTAAGGGGTGGAATTTTGGTGCTTGATTTTATAATGTGTGAGTAGGTCTTCAATCAAAGTGGAAGTGAACTGACTACCTTGATCTATGACCAGTTCTCTTGGATACCCGAACTTGTAGAATATGTTTTCTCTCAAAAATTCAGCTACTTTTTCTTCTATTACTGCTTTGATTGCTTTTGTTTCTGCCCACTTTGTCAGGTAATCAGTGGACACAATGATGTATTGCTTTAGTTTTGAAGGAGGGTTGATAGAACCCACAAAATCCATGCCCCACTTCTCAAATGGCTCAAAGGTCACTTGAGGTTGCATGGGCATCTCATCCTTTGAGTAGGTTTCCCGATCCTTTGACACCGATCACATTGGTTGGTGTATCTCCTCACATCTTGATGAAGAGTGGGCCAATATAGCCTGCTTGCAATATCTCGAAGGCAGTCCTCTTTGCTACAAAATGACCTCCACAAGGCTCGTCATGACAGGTCAGGAGAATGTCAAAAACTTCTTCCTCCCTGAAACATCTTCTCAAGATCTGATCTGGGCCAAGTTTGAAGAGATTACCCCCAATCCAGGTGGAAGGGGAACCTTTCCTCACAATCTTGCTCTTCCCCTTTGAGGACAGGTGTGGTGCAAACTGTTCTGAAACCAAGTAGTTTACTATATCAGCAAACCACAAAGAGAGTATTTAGATAGCAAATAGGTGTTCATCTGGAATTTGATCATCCACCATTCCTTCTTCACCCATAGGCAAATTTACTCTAGACAGAAAGTCAACAACAACATTTTCTTTACCAGGCTTATCAACAATGGTCAAATCAAACTACTGCAGTAAAATCAACCATCTAATAATGCGAGCATTTAAATCTAGTTTGTTCATTAAATATCTAATTGTAGCATGATCAGTGTGCACAAAGGTTTGATAGCCTGTGATATAATGTCTGAACTTGTTTAAAGAATGCACAACAACTAGGAGTTCCTTCTGGGTCATCGTGTAGTTTAACTCTGCCTTTGACAAATTTTTGCTTATAAAGTATATGGCATAAGGTAAATTTTCATCAATTTGTTCTAAGTTTGCTCCCATTTCTTTGTTCGAGGCATCTGTGTGACTGTGGGAAGGTAGGGCCCAGTTTGGGCCTCTCAAAATTGGGGGAGTCACAAGTTTTCTTTACAAGGTATTTAGGGCTTCTTGATAGCTTTCAGACCATATAAATTCGACATCTTTTCCTAAAAGAACAAACAATGAAGAGGCTAACTTACTGAAATCTTTAATGAATCTTCTGTAATATCCAGCTAAGCCTAGAAAACTTCTGCATCTCTCACCTTTTGAGGAGGTGGGACCCTTTGGATGATGACAATTTTGTTGGGGTCCACCTGCAACCCTTGTTGAGATATTGCATGACCTATCATGGTCCCTTCATTCATCAAAAATTCACATTTTTCCGGATTGAGGGACAGGTTCATTTCAATACACTTGTCCAAAACTTTTCTTAGGTTAGAAAAAGGTTCCTAAAGGTTAGAACCATAAGGAGTGAAATCATCCATATATAATTCCACTCCATCATGAACTAGTTCAAAAAATATACTCAATACTGCTCTTTGGAAAGTGGCTGGAGCATTGCACAAACCAAAAGGAAGGACCTAGTATGCAAAGGTATGTTGGGTTGTGTTATATTCTTTCCACGTAGTTAATAGGGGGTTTGAGGGGCACCTGTAATTCCACTTTATGGGGTCTGGGGTAGCACCTCGGAAAATTTTGGTTTTGGACCCTATGTTAGGTTGGGTGGACCCACCTATGGTTTTGTGCATGATTTTCGCACATGTTTTTTAGATGCGATGGTTTTCGGTCCATGGTATTGGACGCGATGGTTTTCGGTCCATGGTATTGGATGCTTCGACATGTATAAATATGTATTATAACATTGAAAGGAACATAATAAAAAATCAAGCTGGTAGTCTCGGTTTTGGGATCCAGGGGAAATCTCTATGTATATGTGTTTTATGTGTTCTGCTCTCACATTATTTATTTTCTGTGTTTTAGTATTTGTATGCAGAATTTGTATGCAGGTAATTTATGTACGGGGTTAAAACCTACATTTGGTATCAGATAAGATTTGGCTTCAAGGGGACGCCTTTGTTGCTGAGGGGTTTCGCTTGGGCCTGTGGTAGGCCCTGTTCAGTGGGAGATTTGCGAGATCGATTCTGGTGGTGAAAGAAGACGACGAGCAGTGGAAAGACAGAGATCGAGAAGTTTAATGGTCATAGTTTTGAGTTGTGGAAACTCAAGATGGAGGATCTGTTGGTGGATAAAGATCAGTGGATCGTGGTAGATCCGAGTACTAAACCAATGGGAGTGTCCGATGAAGAATGGAAGAAGTTGGATCAGAAGGCAAAGAGCACAATATGATTGTGTGTCTCAAATTCAGTATTACTGAATGTATCAGGGGAAGCTACAACAAAGGCTTTGTGGGACAAGTTAGGGACTTTGTACCAATCTAAGTCTCTAGTGAATAAACTGTTCCCGCAAAAAAAGTTGTATAACCTAAGGATGAAAAATGGAGACTCGGTGACAGAGCATCTGAACGCATTTAATATTGTGGTAAGTCAATTAGCATCTGTTGATATTAAAATTTCAGATGAAGATAAGTGCATTAGTTTGTTGTGTTCTCTACTAGATTCATGGGATAGTCTGGTTATTGCAATAGGTAGCAATGCAACTGCCTTGTAGTTTGATGAAATAGTCTCAGCCTTGCTGATGGAGAATATGAGACGGAAAAATATGGAGAGCCAAAATGGTGATGCCTTGTCTGTACGAGGATGGTCCCAGAACAGAAACAAAAATAAGTCATTGAGTGGGAGATCTAAATCTCCAGGAAAACTTGCAAAGGTGGTGTGTTGGAAATGCAAAAGGGAAGGCCACTTCAAGAGGGACTGTCAATCTAAAACTCCTGACAAAGTAAAGGTATTTGATGAGGCTCCTTCTACAGAGGAAAAAACCACCTTAGATGAAGGTGGGGATGTGTAGTTGGCTTCTTCAAGTACACATGTAAATCATGAGGCATGGTTGATTGACTTAGGTGCATCCTTTCACTTCACTCCCCATAGAGAGTGGTTCTGTGAGCATGAGAAATATGATGGTGGTGATGTCTTCTTGGGGGATAACAGGAAGGCTAGAATCATTGGTCGTGGAAAAGTAAAGTTGAAGCTGCAAGGTGGAAGGGTTAGAACACTTCTAGGTGTTCTGCATATTCCTGCATTAGCCAAAAATCTGATTTCTGTTAGTAAGCTAGATGATGCAGGTGAAAAAACAATGTTCGAGAAGGATACCTAGAAGATGGTTCAGGGAGCACTAGTATTGATTTGGGGAGTTCAGATTGGAACTCTGTACAAGCTACAAGGTAGCACTGTTGTTCATGGGTGAAACAGTTCCATGGTTCCTGAAAGTGGAATAGAAAATCTAGTGGTCTTTGGAGAAAAGACCATGGTGTGGCATCAAAGGCTTGGACATATTGGAGAGAAGGGCCTTCAAGTACTTCATGGTAAAGGTATGGTAGGAGGGATGAGTAATAGCTCTCTGGATTTTGATTTCTGTGAAAATTGTGTATATGGGAAGCAGAATCAGGTGAGTTTCCCCTCTGGTGGTAAGAGGGCGAAATAGATATTAGAGCTTCTGCACAATGATGTGTTTGGACCTGTGAAGGTTCCATCACTGGGTAAATCTATGTACTATGTATCATTTATAGATGACTTCTCAACAAATACATGGATATATTTCCTTAAGAAGAAATCTAATGTCTTTGACAAGTTTAAAGAATTCAAGGTTCTGGTGGAAAACTAAACAGAGAAGAAGATAAAGGTGTCGAGGATAGATAATGGTGGAGAGTTTTGCAGTAAGGAAATTGAAGAATTCTATAAGAAGTGTGGTATAGCACATCAGAATACTACTCCATATACACCTTAGAAAAATGGAGCTGTAGAAAGAATGAACAAGACATTGATGGAAAGGGCAAGAAGCATGCTCAATGGTGCCAGGTTATGAAAGGAATTCTGGGTAGAGGTAGTGGAGACAGCATGTTACCTGGTCAATAGATCATCTTCATCAGCATTAGATGATAAGACTCCACAAGAGGTATGTACTGGTAAGAAACCATCTCTTTCACATCTAAAGGTATTTGGATGTGACGCATATGTACATGTTCCAAAGGAGAAATGAACCAAGTTGGATAGTAAATCTGAAAAGTGCATTTTTATTGGGTATAAGGATGGTTTAAAGGGTTATAAGCTTTGGAACCCAGTAACAAGGAAGGTTGTGTACACTTAAGATGTGGTGTTCAGAGAGGTGAAAGATGTTATTAAACATGAAGTCCAACCAAAGGAACCTGAGAAGATAGAGTTTGAGTTAAAGGAGGAAGAATCAGACTCTACAGTAGAGGAGGAATTAGAAGGTGAAGAGCCACAAACTTCGGCTGTGAGAAGATCAATTCGAGAAAGGAGGCAGCCAGAAAGGTATAGTCCATCTGCTTTTTGTTCAAGTTTTACTTTGTTTATTGCTGATGATGATCCCAGAATTGTGAAGGAAGTAGTGGATTCAGAGGATGGAAAAATCTGGAAAAAGGCCACGGTTGATGAAATGGCATCTTTGCACAAAAATGAGGCTTGGGATCTGGTGGAGTTGTCAACTAGAAGGAAACCCATTGGCAGCAAATGGATGTTCAAAAAGAATACAAATGCAGATGGAAAAGTGGAAAAATACAAAGCTCAGTTGGTAGAAAAAGGTTATTCCCAGGTGCCAAGAATTGATTTTGGTGATATTTTTTCTCCTGTCGCTGAGGTAACTTTTAAAGATTACTTTTATCTGTTGTTGTTGCCTTTGATTTTGAGGTAGAACAGATGGATGTGAAGACAACATTTCTTTACGGGGATCTGGAAGAGGAGATCTACATGAAGCAACCTGAAGGCTTTGTGGTTAAGGGTAAGAAAGAACGGGTATGCAAGTTAAAGAAGTCTCTGTATGGTTTAAAACAATCACCAAGGATGTGGTATCAGAAATTTGATACATTTATACAGGGACTTGGCTTCACCAGAATCAAAGCAGGTCACTATGTGTTTTTTAAATTAATTGGTGATCGTGTTATTTATTTGGTCTTGTATGTGGATGATATGTTGTTGGTTGGAAATGACAAAGAAATTATCTAGGATTTGAAGACCGAGTTGTCCTCCAAATTCGACATGAAAGATATTGGTGCTACAAACTATATTTTGGGCATGGAAATTAAAAGAGATCAGGCAAAGAGGAAACTCTGGTTAAACCAGAGGAAGTATGTCAAGATAATATTGCAGATATTTAATATGCAGGATAGTAAAACAGTGATGGTTCCTATTCTTGTAGGTGTAAAGTTATCTACCGAATAGTGTCCAAAGACACAAGAAGAGGAAGAGAACATGTCCCATGTTCCATATGCAAGTGTAGTTGGTAGCCTAATGTATGCAATGGTCTATACTAGACCAGACATTGCACATGCAGTGGGAGTATTGAGAAGGCTTATGTCAAAACCAGGAAAGGAGCATTGGACAGCAATGAAGCAGGTTTTCAGGTATTTGTGTGGCACTAGTGATTATGGTTTGTGCTACCAAGGAAGACCGGGATTGGATAGAGTGTTGGATATTCGTGGCTTTGTCTATTTACACTGGGCTGGAGATCTGGATCAGAGAAGATCTACAAATGGGTATGTGTTTAACCTACTTGGAGGTGCATTCAGTTGGATGAGTAAGAAACAATCTATAGTGGCACTATCAACTACATAGGTAGAATACATGGCAGCCACTCATGCAAGCAAGGAAGCAGTTTGGTTGCAGAGATTGTATTCAAGTATGGGTTTAGTACAGGAAGCTATAAGGATAGACTGTGACAACAAAAGTGCAATTTTCTTGGCAAGGAACCCTGCATATCATTCAAAGACAAAGTACATTGATGTTCAGTATCACTTTGTGAGGGATATGATAGAAGAAAAAAAGGTGTTTCTGGTAAAGGTGGACACTTTAAAGAATGCTGGAGATGCATTGACAAAATCTGTGAACTCTGAGAAGTTCCCTTAGTGTAGAGAAACAATGGGCATTGCAGGGCTGGATAAATGACTAAGCCCTCTTGTGGCCCCCTGTGGAAAGAAAAAAACAAGTGGGAGAATGTTGGGTTGTGTTATATTCTTTCCATGAGTAGCCCACGTAGTTAACCAGGGGTTAGAGGGGGGGAGGTCACACGGGGGCTGAGGGGCACCCGTAACCCCACCTATGGTTTTGTGCATGATTTTCACATATGTTTTCTGGACGCGATGGCGTTTTGGTCCATGGTATTGGATGCTTCGAGATGTATAAATATGTATTATAACATTGAAAGGAACATAATGAAAAATCAAGCTTGTAGTCCCGGTTTTGGGATCTAGGGGAAAATCTCTATGTATATGTGTTTTATGTGTTATGCTCTCGCCTTGTTTATTTTCTGTGTTTAGAATTCATATGCAAGTAATTTATGTACGGGGTTAAAACCTACACAATATTTCACCACCGAAATTGACAAGAGATAGAAGGGGTAAAAAACTATCTTACCTAATGCTCAAGAAAAAATGAATTAATCCACACTTTGTGATCCAAAATGAATTCAACCCTTATTTATTTATAGATTTTCTAAAGGGGTTTCATATTCTCAAGTGATTGAGTAAACCTTACTGTAAACCACAAATTTGGGTTTTTGAAGCCCAATTTCCCCAAAAGTTGCCCAACAATGGGTATTTTGTGGTTTTTTCGCCTTTATGGAGGACTATAATCTACGGGGATGGATAGGATATTACGTCCCATTCTTCCTCAATTGTAGAGGACGTTACATGGAACCAAATAAAAGAAACAGTGCTTTAGTTTAGGAGGTAATAACTAAATGCTTATTTCATTCCACATAGGTCATACATCTTGAAAAAATGATCATGGGGTACAAATACTACAAAAGGCCTAAATCTTACTTGCATTGTCATAGTCCAACAATAAAAATCCTTTCAGGTGAAACAAGGGCAGTACCATATACTACAAGCACAAATGACAAATTCAAAAACAATATACTTATTCAATGAAAGAATGACGAATCATATTAGTGCACTTTAAATTTAATATCTCTTGAGTTGTAGTGTCAATGAAAATTTCTCAGGTTGGATCATAATTAAGTACTCAATGTTGGTTTGGGTCCAATTTGGGGGAAAGGAGGAGCTCTTAGTGACAATGGGATGATCAGGCTTTTCAGATGGGAGCTTTTCTATACTTTTCAACATACAAGCCATTCATTCTAGTGGACGAGATATGGAGAAGCCTTTAATAAGGACCTTTACAAGATCAATTTGGAGGAAAATCCATTTTCAAAGCTTAAACATAGTTCTAGATTCAAACAAGATTAGTCATTTTTTAAATCAATTATTAATTCCCAAGAAGTTGGAGCCAAGCTGACATGTTGACCATTTATTCTTCTGTTGAAAAAGGAAGTATTTATGAAATGTCCTTGGCCCTTTGATCTAGTATTTGATGTAAATCTCTTCATTAGAAATGTAATAAGAGATGTAGTTTATATTAAGGAAAAAGGAAAATTAAAGGGCTAGTTGATCATTATCTCTAAAAAACTCTCAATAGAATCCTAACATATTTCAAATGGAAAAGGATAACTTCATCGTTATTTTTTTCTTTAGAAACTTTGCTAATTTCCATGATTGAAGCATGTATTCATGCCTTGAAAGAAGCTCACAAATGCTTTTGATATTGGTTGAAGCAAAGAAAATGTGAAAAGTTACACTCACATAGAGGTATGGAAAAAAATTATGTGGAGCTTGTTGTCCTAGACTCCAAACAAAGAATGGACAAAAGGTGAAAAAACCAAGTCAAAAGGTATGTGTAGCTTTTGTCATGCAAAGGTAGGTGTTAACTCCACACTCTACAGTGAAGGCTTTGTCGCGCAGGTGACACAAAGGTTTTCATGTAGAACTTTGGATTAAAAGGAGTGGATATTGATGCTACATGTCCATTATTACCCCACTTTCTGTATGAATTACAAGAGATAAAAATAAGGAGATATGAGAGATACAGAGTAGATACTATTGTTATTAAAATTTAATAAAAAATATTACTATGTCTTCCTCGACATAAAAGAAACATCTCCCATAAAATATTTTCTCCCTAAACCTGATTTAAAATGAATCTTTAAGGAATTTAGACTTCTGTGATCCATAACATTGTTTAGAGAATCTTCGGCGAAATCACATAAAAAATGCAATTCAGTTTCAATAAAAACTCTTCCCACATCTATTTTATATCAATCCAAGAACTACTTTAACTTATATTATTCATAATAATTTTGGGATAACTCTAGAAGCTCCATTTTGTGCTCTTCTTATTCATATATAAAATGACCCTTCAATTTCTTTCTTACCATACTATTAGATGTGTTGGCTTATAGGGGCCTGACCCAGGTTCATAGTTAATTAGCCAAACAAATCCCTGTACTACTGGCCCTTTCAGAAATAGTGCACGGAGCGCAAACTGAGGTCTCACTCGAAGTAGTATGGGGGGTGCTAGAACCAGTTTTCCACACCCTTCAGATGCCTAAGAGGTTGATTTGGTGCAACTGATAGTTCATGCATGCAGGTTGCTTCGCGCACTTCCCTGGCCTTCGCTTCCTGATAGACTCGCCTTCACGCAACCCTAACTAGGGGCTCTGGGCCTTCCGCGCTGCTGGAGTAGCGCTCTGCACTATTTCCCTAAATCACACCTGAGATCTTACTTTCCTTCTTACACTAGCTAGTTATCTTCGTGTAAGTAGAAGCCTTGTGTTATATTTATTTATACAGTTCATGCATTTAAGTTCACGCAGCAAATAAATAGTAAACTTGCAAATTATACTCAATAATACATAAAGCAGGAAAAGATACACAGAAATATGGTAAACTTCTCTTTATTAATTCTTCCCATGGTTACAGACTCGACCTGCCCTGCGCATTTAGCTACGGACTACTAGGCCTCTACAAACACAGCTGTAAAGCCTTCTCCTACTCTACGACCCAAGACACACTTTACACTTCAACTTAGACTCTTAGACTCATCATGCTTCTATTTGTTTCTTTTTCCTTAACGATCTTCTACACTTAGAGCCTTGCTCTATTTATACAATCCCATGATCCGTGAACCATGTGTGGATCTTTCAAGCTGACCTTTCATTACAAAATAAGGGCGGACAACCCTATGACTCTATTATGACTTTGCACTCCACGCCCACAAATCGTGGAGCCTTTACAAAGGACTTGGTCAAAACGTGGGCTTTAAGTCCCAAAACATGCCTTGGGGGGATTCCATGCCAAGCAGACCCCCAACACAAACATCATGACTCACTCTCAAGTCACTTTGTTGGCGTGGAGATATTTGCATGAAGCCCCTCCAACTCTATTCAGCCTGCTGCAAGGTCGGCAGCACATTGAGCGCTTCCTGCTAGATTTCCTGTACGTGTTGTTCCAAGACTGTGGTGTCAAAATTGCTTCCCTGCATCTGTTCCTGCATCCCCTGCATTTGTGTGAGCTTGCCTTCAATTGTTACCGTGATGGTGAATGCCTCGTTGATCCAAGGTTGAACGAGCGCTTTCAAGATTGCTTCTTTGTGTTTGCTGAGTCCACCTGTTCTTTCAGTGCTTTGGCCTATTGCATCCATGTGAGTCTCTGAGTGATGGCCACCATCTGTGCAATCCCTTTGACGCTGTCGTACTACTATTGGAGTTCACGCACCTCTTTTTCTAAGAGTTGGATGTTGGGGTCCTCCTGCAGATTTGTGAGGACCTCAAATGACTCCTTCAACATTATGGTGTAGTCCCATACTGTACTATCGATCTCTTCTAGCCCTAATGTAATAGTGTTGACGCACTGTTCTCTTACTTCCAGAGGGGTGGACGGTTGCACCTTCAACCGCAGCTCTGTTATTTAAAGGTTTAGCTCCAGCTGAACCTTAGTCATTTCTTCTCGCGCCTCACGCACCCTTTCTGCTAACCTGTGGATGTATGCCTCTACGGGTGCGTTGGCTGGGATGGCCAGCACAGGGACGCTTTGACAGGCTTCTTCCCATACCTATACTAGCTTCTAATTCTACGACACACTTCATTGTGCTTCAAGCTCAACTACTCCATGTTGATCTTTCTCTCACTTAGTACTTGCAGCACATGGGTCTCCCTAGCCTACAGTTCTGCAGTAATCCCATCCTACAGAATGTATAGTGTTTCCCACTAGAGTGCAGCCATGTTGATCCCAATACCCTTCAGTGCGCTAATCATACGCCTGTCGGCCTCGTTTGTTGTCACTAATACCCCTTCCGGCAGCACTATTGTATTTGTCATCTGAGCGCGCAGCATCTACTCTGTTGTAGTTGTCCCTACTGTGAGGTTGGTGGAAAGGGTACTAGCCTGAGGAGTGCACACCTGCAACTCCTACAACTATGCTCTGAGGGCCCCCAACACAATCTGGTTCTCTTGCACAAAATTCTGGAGGGCATCGGAGGTGACATTGTGCACCGTCTCACCGATGTCGTGGAGATCACCCTTAGTAAGAGTGATCGGGTCAATAGAAAACTTTGATGCCTTGACCTTTTTGTGTTTCCCCATCCAATCACTCGAGCGTTGGCGCTTAAGTTGTGTTGACGTGGTTTGTGGGTCCATTCCTTCCTCCTCTTCCTCTGCTTCCTGCCCAGGCGAAGGCGACTTTTGGCCCTCGTGCGCCTTCTCTACTGCCTCCTGCGCTGCTGCTGCTACTGCGGCCTTCTTCTGTTCTACTGCTATCTATGCAGCATGCTGCACCTCCTGCGCTTTTACTGCTGCTACCTCCTACCTTCTCTTCGCTGCCAACTACACCATGCACATTTTGGCCTCTTCTTTCTTCTTTGCACTGAAGACTTCTCTATTCCTACGATGTCTAGGGTGTGCCACTCTGGTGGCCATGTCTCTAGTACATCAAAGATTACATTGTCCGTGGCTACAAAGGGTAGCTCTCTCCATTGCTTGGACAAGTCCTTGTTTGCTTTGATATAGATTCTGTGGAGGTCCACTTTAAACTCTGCAAAAAATTGCAGGTTGTTGTAGGCAGTAAGTGACAACCACGGCTTGTGATTTATCCCCATTATGATGTACATTTCCATGAACACACATAATATCTTACTGTCGTAGATCCGATTCATGTCCTTCATGGCCTAGATTGAAGCATACTTCGCAGCCTCCGGAATATCCCTGTCAATTATGGGGAACTAACTATCCTCTGACAATTCCCCTGCTACGAGCACTATGGGTAGTAGAAGCCATGCATAGTGGAATGTTTTGTCTTGTTCCTGAGCCTTGCAGCAATTTTTGAGGAACTCCTTGCAAAGGAACTCGGACCAATTAAACTGAACCCCCTCCACGCACTACTCAGCAAGTGCTACCACCGGTGTGGGTACCTCATCTGCGCGGAACTTGTGCATAAGCTTACTTGCTAGTATTTGGGTCACCACTCTTACTGCATTTTTGTTGATGCTAGATATGGCGTAGTCCCTTTTCTTCTTCTCCAGTTTATATTTCTTCTTCATGGCCTCCGTGATGGCCAAGTCACTCCTCTTCCCCTCCGATATATCTGCAGGGTCCTCACCTTTGCATGCGAACTGGGTAATGTAGTGAATTAAGTGGTCTGTGATGGGGATGGGCTCCTCTAACCACAAACACCCACCATGTAGTAGGTAGAGCAACTGCTTGATGATGAAAATTGTTATTGGTGCACAGTGGAAATGTGACACCTAGAGTAGGTTTAGTAATCCTACCTTTTCCATTCCATGTAACCACTTTCACGGCTCTAATTCGGTAACCCCCATCGCAGTGTTCTGCTTAGGCTCATGAGCTACGTGGTCTCTAGGTGAGGGAAATTCTCATGGTCAGTGAAATCGAAATATTCAAATTTCAAGCTAGGCACCCATCCTAGGTGTGTTCCCTAAAAAATGATGTCGTCTGGGAGTAGCGGGGTCTAGAGAGAGCTCTTGCTCTCATCAAGATCCTTGGGCACTTTAGCCTTCCCTTTTCATGGGGGGATATAGGCGAGAAGCTTTGTTGGAGGGTGCGCAACCTTAGTTTCTTCCTCCATGCCTTCGTCCTTATCTTCTTCAATGATAAGATCCTCCAGGTCTTCCTCCTCCTCGTCAGTTTCTACGTTAACGACTATCCCCTTCTCATCCATTGTTGGCCTGGTGTGTAGCGAGTTTCGCGGGGACACCTGTATGAGAACCATCAACTGTTTGTCTTTCTTTGGCCTTAGCATGCATGATGATTTAGGGATCTCTGCCACAATCCCGGTGCCTTCAGGGGCATCCCCTACAGTCAGGGCCTACGTGGCCTCTTCTGTGGTCATCTCTATAATTCCCATAACTCCCTCAAATGCTGCCATCGCGTCCGACCAGAAATCTATCACTCGCGTAATCAGGGGCTCAATCAAAGCTTTGCACAGGTCGAACAAGGCTCTGCTCAGAATACGCGGGGTATACAGCAACTCAATTTGCAAATGACCAAGTGTTGTTTCTTAGACAAACCTTTATAATTTATAGTGCCTTTTGAATTTGAATTCGACCATTCCCCCCAAATCGGGTTCATTAATGCTCCCTTGGTGGAAGATTTTCCCAAATCTTGCCCATTAGTCACATCTTAAATGCCTGCTGCCTGCTCCATTTTGTCTCAAGTTGAGCATCACATCATGAATAGTGACTCCAAAGGTCACTTTCCAGCTAACTCGCACAGTAGCGAAGCCCCCTTTGCGTGGTCACGGAACTTGTGACTCTTTGCTTCTGCGCACAACTCCAATATCACCCAGCTCCCGGGAAAAGTAGTTTATAGTCCCACGCCTCCTTTTAATTATCAAGAGCACTAAGACTATACTTCCCATGGCTAGTCAGGTGGTCGTACCCCCTGTATAGGGTTTCATCCGCTCATCCATTACTTTTCCTTGAAAATATCCCCCTTTTATTGTTACTAGTAGTGTCACACACTTTATCATCTGTAGCGCGCCACCACAGTTGATTCGTGTAGTAATATGCGGTCCAAGCCAATGCATCAAACTGATCAATTCATGGTGATAATCCCCAAGTTTGTTGATGTGATTGTGCGCACCTTGTTTTATCATCCTAGTCTTCTTATCAAGAAAATATTCCTTTATCTCATCCTCTAGCTTCTTGACTTCCACTTCCATCAGAGCACTTTTCTCCCTTAATCATACCCTATATTTCATAAGTTCTCGGAGCCTAAGGTCACCCTATTGGCTTTCCTTGTCAGGTCCAACATATTCTGCTTTGTTAAGTTGCGCTACCCCGTCTTACAAGGTTCCACAAATCGTTGCATCTGCCGGTGTTTCCATGTGCAGACTAGGCATTTTATGTTATATGGGGATTATAGTGCTTGCTCCATACTCTAGCCTTAGGGGCATATGCACCGTCAGTTTCTTACACGTGGTCCTATAAGCCCATGGAACCGCTGGTACGTTCAGGTCCCAGTCAGTCCATTGCGCATTGTGGACCTTGTTTAGCGCTTCGCATACTTCGTCAAAGGCTTCTGTGTGGGTAACCTTCTATGCACTTGGTCTTTCCATACTTCGTGCTTCCAATTGAAGGGGTTGTTCACGCCATTGCCTCGCTCGTACATGCTTACTGACCGTGTCTCCTAACGTGAAGACTATATACATCCGCACAATTTTCAAACCATATACCTGTATCCATCTGGATAGATGGGCACGCAGACCATTTCGTCCAACAACCTTGTTTGTTAATCGCAACTGAGGCTTCCCAAATCATATGTGCATCATTCTTCTACATTCACACCAATCCCCGAAGCTTCCTTGGTACATACCCCACCACCTTGCGAGTGTAGCACGCAGTACCCATTTCAAAGCTTCGAAACATTGTTGTTCCAGTACCTCACTTTTGAATCTTTTCGAGAAGTCATCTACCTCACTTAACCCATCATACGTATGCAGATCCCTTACCTCTGTTGATACGCAGTGTAGTGATCTCGTCATTATGCTATTGTTCAGTGTGGTTACCTCATGTAACCAGTCCTTCCATTGTTCTATCTCCTCATCATAATCTGATGTGCAGGAGCTTTCGTACTCCCATGAGATTCATCCATCTATGGTTGGATTTACCCAATCTTTCTCCCACGTGGTTATCTTGTAGATGCATTCCAAGTTGTCATTGTTTTCATAGTCATGCATTGGATTTATGTAGCATGATGCTTCTGCAGGGTCTAAAGGTACAACTACGAGCAACGAATTTTTATCAAAAATCATCTTGCACTTCTTCAAATTTATCACCCCATTCATGTCAATGTCCCAATCTATTCCTAATAGTGTAGGGTAGGGATTGTTGTCATCAAAAATCTCTATTACTTCGAAATCTGCTATCATGCTTTCTCCTTTGATATCCACTATGTCCCTGCAGTCTCCCCATAGGTAGGATCTTTTTCTGGTTCGCCATTTGTATTTGGATAGGAGATCATTACAGCGTAGGCCTTCCCATGCACTCCCATGTTTGCTTAGGCAGAAAGTTCACGTCCAATCCTAGATCTAGAATCACTTGGTCCATCTCATATTCCCTAATCTACATGATCAATCTCATTTCCCATCCTATTCATGTCGTGTGCTTTCTGAGCTTCCGAACAATGTGCAGTTCTCCTAGCATAGTACCAACGCATCTATTTATGAGTTCCTACAACCCCTCTATAGCCTTGTTGTCATGCAGCAGCTTCATGCATGTTTCCAAGAATCTTGTGAGCATTGATGGGTCCATTTCCAGCTCCACTCTCTCTTTACTTCTTGAAGTGGAGGGATCAACGAAGTTCTTCTTGGCTTCCATGAAGGTTTCCTTAACGTGCTCTAAAACAAACTCAGGTTCCTTCATTGGAGCCTTGCAAACCCAAGTACTTTCTTCAAGATGCTTTCCTTTGTCATCCCTTGTCGTAATTCCACTTCGGAGCAAAATATTCACATTAGGGTCTTCCTTGCATGGCTCAGACCTCATCACCTGCAGGTTCTGAGTTAGGGGAGGTTGGATCTTTCCTTTATCGTGCAGCCACACTATTAGTGTGTGACAATCCTCCGTCTCATGATCAAACAATGTACAATACAAGCATTATGCCACTTTGGATTTGTACAATCATGGTCATAATGTCTTGGCCCTCTGTAATTGTAACATATCAGTTGTCTGTGACCTCTTCCAAGCCATTCTCCACCTTGGCCTCGTCCATGCCCTTGAAATCTAGTTCGTGCCATCCCTACATTCTGGTTAAGGGGCCATGTTTCGGCCTGAACTCTGTAGGTAGGAGTCCAGTCCATCATCAATTCATAACTTCTATAGGTGCACTCATCATGTCCCACTGATCTACAAAAATTATAGAACAACTACTGCGAATTCTGTGTGTACTTCTGTAATAAATGGAAGTTATATGTAGCATGCTTTCCTCCTATCTAACAAATTGTGCACCATAATGTAGCCGCCGTGCTCGGTCCTTCTTGTGCCTCCAGTCTTAATGGCATTGGTCCTCCTCCCGCAAGGTAATTCGCGAACACCAGGAAGTGGTCCTTATCATGTCCCTGACCCTTGCACTTTATGCACCATACCTCGTCACGCACTTTGGGCGATCCATCCTATCTTGTTTCAAACTCTACATCTCAAGGCACAAGTTTTTCAACTGCGTGTGAATCTGTTGAACCCCCAGGTTGGGATCCTATATCGAGGTCTCGTGCAATCTCATCATAACCTCCATGGCCTCAGCCTGAGTTGTTAGCCTCTGTTGTGACAGCACATCCCATAGATGCGGCGTTAGCTATGCTACAAACCATTCATGATGTTGTCCATTCATCAACGTCATGTTAGCTTCTCGAATTGTGCACTTCAGTCTCTAATCCAACTCGCAAGGGGTCTCGCCTAGTAGCATTGCGATTTCCTTGAACCTAGTGATCGACTACGCCTCTGACTTCGGCCTGCTAAATTATTTGTTTAGCACAGTTTGGATATCCATGATCCCCACATTTCGATTGTTGTTGGGATGCTTAACGTACCAAGTCAATGCATGATCCTGTAGAGCATTTGCCAACATCACTTTCTTTATATTGTCATCGTAACTCGTTGCGCTTCCCATACAGATTTTATCACAAACCAAAACTGGTTCGGATCTTCATTCCCTACTTCCTTAAACACTAGCAACTTTATCGCGCTCCTCATATTGATTCATGATGGTGGCGGAGGTGGTATGGGAAAAGATAGGGGTGAAGATGGTGAAACTGGCAGCGGTGTGGGTGGGGGTGGTATGCACAGAATCCTCTACCTTATCAAATTGATCGCACTTCTTGGTGAGACGTTCGTGAGCTCTTCTTCGCCCCTTTGCAGAGGTGAAATCAAGGGGCTAGTTTCTAGCTCTGCACTACTTTCGATTCTATAGATTCTCCCACTTCATGTAGCCCCAAACATCAATTTATTCGCATAACCTTCTTTTCACACAGTAGCATTTTAATCCCAGTGTTCAAATATTTAACGTACTTACCTCACTGTCCTTTAAGGAAGCGTCAATATGCCTTGTAATAGCTAACTGAAGTATCTACCGCGAACTCGATGATGAATCCTCCTATAGTTCAATCAAGCCAGTGATCAACAATGCACGTGATCTTATCCTCTGATGCTTCCAATCTGAGCACTAATTCAGGAGTCCACACAATAGGTCTGTCGAGCTTGCACCTTCCTTGGCTATCTGCTAGCTTTGCAATCCACTCGTATAGCTCAGTAGGGAAGGATGCGAAGAAAATTCTGTGGATCTCTATGTATAAGTAGCAGTCTAACCACTCTTCTTTTGATCGTGAATCTTTCTATCCAACCATTCTTCAATTCCTTTCTTTGTTGGATTCTAGTGATACGATATCAGGCATCTCTATGCAAATCCCGGTCCCGGCAGCGAAATCATTTGTTGGATTATAGGGGCCTGACCCATCTTCAGAGTTAATTAGCCAAAAAAAACATTGTAATACTAGCCCTTTCGGTAACAGTCCGTAGAGAGCAGACTGAGGTCTCACCTGAAGTAGTATGGGGGGGTGCTGGAACCAGTTTTCCGCACCCTTGAGATGTCTGAGAGGTTTATTTGGTCCAACTGTTACTTCCTATGCATAGGTTGCTTCACACACTTCCCTGGCCTTCGCATCCTAATAGACTTGCCTTTGCACAGCCCTAATTAGGGGTTGTGGGGCTTTTGCGCCACTGGAGCAGCGCTCTGCACTATTTCCCTAAATCACACCTGAGATCTTACTTGCCTTCTTACACTAGTTAGTTATCTTCACGTAAGTAGAAGCCTTGTGTTATATTTATTTATACAGTTCATGCATATAAGTTCGCATAGCAAATAAATAGTAAAGTCGCAAATTATACCCAATAATACATAAAGCAGGAAAACATACACAGAAATATGGTAAAATTCTCTTTTTTAATTCTTCCCAAATTTATTGACTCGACCTGCTAGCGCACTCAGCTGCAGGGATCCGCGCAGTCAGCTACAGACTACTAGGCCTCTCCACCCACAGTTACAGAGCCTTCTCCTACTCTATGCCCCAAGAGATACTTTACACTTCGACTCAAGCTCTTAGACTCATCATGCCTCTATTCGTTTTTTATTTCTTAACTATCTTCTACACTTAGAGCCTCTCTCTATTTATACAATCCCATGGTCTGCGGACCATGAGTAGATCTTTCAAGCTGACCTTACATTACAAAAACAAGGGCAGACAACCCTGTGACTTTATTATGACTTCGCGTTCCGTGCCCACAAATCACGGAGCCTTTACAAAGGACTTGGTCAAAACTTGGGCTTTAAGCCCCAAAACATGCCTTGGGGGGATTCCATGCCCAACAAGATGCTTGCATTTGAAAAGGAGCAATAAAGTTGATTGAAGGCCAATTATATGCCTAACTTCATCTCAGTCATTCTATCTGGTAAGAACTCTGCATCTACAATCCAAGAAGCACAAATATGTTTTTGATAGTTGTTGAATCAACTCTTGTTATTTATGACCTTTTAAGCTAGGTTTAATAGCAATTAAACTATAAGATAACATATTTAATATATAGTTATCGATATATTAGAAATAGTGATAACAATTTTATAGGTAAATTTGGTGATTGATATTTATATTCTTCATAAATTTTACCTAAATTTTATTTTTTTGGTAAGTTTTATATTATGTGAATTGTTTTTGTTGGTAAAGAACTAGGATTTTCTATATTCTAGTTCGAAATTGGTACACATTTCAAAATTAATAATATTAAATTATAAAAATAATTTTAAATTTATAACTTATTCCATGAAGGTGGGGGAGCCTGTTTTTTACTTTTTTCTTTTACCATGGAAAATTGGCAACTCGTTGAAGTAATCTGGGTCGTGGGATCCCATTGTGTCAATCATTCGATCATGCCACTAGGAGATTCCATTCAATTCTTATTAATCATTTGAATATCGCTTATCTGAGAGTAGTACTAATAATCCAACTTAGACCTACCAAGTATCGAGAGCGACCAAATCTCTTTTCACACTAAAAGTTGTTTTCAACTCAAGGGATTTAATCCCTCTTAGTTCTTGGTACGGATCTAGGTTGGTGTTTACTAATTACCTCGAAATACATGTTTAACAGAACAAGGATGTTAGATTTGAGAGTTTTTATTATTACAAATATTATGTGTATGCTCAAGTGTTGACAAAAAAAAGTATTCCTTATAGGTTGTAATTAAATTTATTAAGTTACTTGAATTTTATAAATGAGGATTGATCATTATTTGTGTTATTAAAAAGTGTTTTAGCCACTTAGCTGACTTCCAATCTGAAGTTTTAAATTCTTACTAAACCAGTTGCCACAATTGGTTTGTGTGTGTATATAGAAAAAATACTAGATTTTAGAGTTTTTTTTATTACAAATGTTACATATATTTTAAAGCTTTAATAAAGAAGAAATATTCTTTGTCATCACGATTTAATAAAATATTGTAATTAAATCTATTAGGTAACTTACATTTTAGAAATAGAGATTTGTGATTATTTGCATTATTAAAAAAATTTGTAGCTATGTAATTGATCTAGATTTAAACAGGAATGCAACAAATTATAGAGATAACCATAAACATAGATATGCAGTGGAAATAATACTTCATTTCATTAATGTAAAATACTAAAATATGCTCACAAACAATAATGGAAATAAACCAGCTAGGGCGATGGTAGCTTATCTCTGAGAAGAGGTGTGGCAGCTACATGCCTCTGAACTGTCTTACAATGAGGCTCAAAGGCCTATTTATTGGTGAGAAACAATGGAAAACCCTAAACATCCAGAAACCTAACCCTAGAAGATGAAACGCCAAACTGTGGGCCCTGTTTGGGTAAATTGGTACATCAACTTCCCGGGGTCGTAACTTTGGCTTATGATCTCCGGTTGACATGCACAATCTCTTGTTAGAAATATCTATCCGAGAACTACAACTTTGGGAAGAGCAACATCGGTGAATGAACTTATGTTGCTCCCAGTTTTCCCAAAAAACATCGTTTAGGGCCTCAAAACGGCTCCGAAAGTTCAGGACACAAAAAACTGCTAAAAATAGTAAGTTGTGCTACAATTAAGGAGACTGAAAATACTGAGAGAAACAATGGTGGGGGTCCAAGTGGACTTGGCAGGTGGCCACCAATGTCCACCTAGATTAGTAACTCACATCCAATTCTAAAATTTATATTATTACCAACTTTACTGATATAATTATTTTTCTTACTTGCATTATTCTCCTAACTCTATTAACATTTTTCAATTATTTAACAAAACTGATTATAACTCATTCAAAAAGTCATATCCTTTAATTTTTATTTGTTATTTGATATCTATTAAATTAACTCATTAACAATGTTATTTATTTTATAAAGATGGTACTATTGATGCTTTGATTTTTTTTAAACCATTGATGCTTTGCAAAAAGAAAATTATTACTTCTCACTTGTGCATGAATTAAGACATTGGAAACTATGCCCTTGCATATTGATGAATTAGATTTTTAATATGAATTTGCACTTTAAGGTCCGTGAAGGTCCATTCCTAAAAAAGTAATTTTTTACATGGATTTAGGATTAAAATATTGTTATTGAAAATCACAACTTTTTGCAATGATGATAGTAATTTTTCAAGCCATTCTCACATGCATGGCAAGAGGAATCGCACTTTATGGTCCTTACAATGAATGGTTGTGTTTACGGGCTTCTTTATGTTTTGCACATGATGCCTATGATTTCACATAGGATGCAAGGTCAATGTGGATACACTATAATAAACTCTTATTAGATTAACCAAATCTTATATTTTTTAAGAGAATATTTAATCTCATAAGTTTATATTATAATAGTAATTCAAAATATTATTATTTTAAAAATAAAATAAAATTACAATATTTAAATAATTTTATAAAAATCACATATAATTATATTATTAATTATAAAAATTAAGATACACTTTTTAGATGCAAAATATTATAAACAATAATAATTAAACTTACACTAAAAAAATATTACCTAAACCTTACAAAATATGGAAGACATTAATTACAAGTTAATTCAGTTTCTATATATATATATAGATATAGATATAGATATATAAAGACAAGCCATGGTCATGGGAGAATTTTGAGAATCAACATCACACATTTAGTGTTTTTAAAGAATTTATCTACACACCACCTGTTAGCTCCAGTTTTCGCAGCCTGTCACCAATGATCAAAATGGGCTCTTACTATGCCTGGTTTTCAGAGATGTTTTGGACGAGTTTTAGTGCAAATCATATCCTAAGTATGTTCATCAGAAGAAGCTCGGAAATATATTTCCAACGGTATATTGCACGCTCGAAACCAGTTCCTGGATCAGAAGATATGATTGAAATGAATGGTTGATTTCTTGGTTATGCATGTTTTGAGGTCATTTGCTGCACACAAGAACAAGTTTACTACAAAATCAGTTTCTGAAGTAATGGACATGAATTTTACAAAAGTGAAAGAGGTTTTTGTCAATCACATACCCAATAACAAAAACCTCCTTTAGTTTATGCACAAGTGTGTGGGAGATATGCAGTGATATTTGAAGCCTACATTAAAACAAAACAAATTTTGCATTTGTTTTAATGTTTTAGTCATTGTAGTGCAATGCCATTTTACAATAGATGGAAAGTAGTTTTGAGAAACCCAAGGATTTTTTTGTCAACCACGAGCCATATAACAAAAATCTCTTTTTGTTTATTCACAGGTGTCGTGAATTGGAATATTTGACTATATCTTTACAGCCTATTTTTATAGATCTAAATATTTAATGATTTCCTGTTTAGAGATTATTTTGTGGCATAGATTCTGTGCAACTGGAAATGCATTTCCAAAATTTGAGAGAGATTTTTCTCAATCATGGCCTTATTTACAAAAACTTCTTTTAGTTTTGTAACAAGTGTTATGGTTCAAGAGATACGAGTTCATCTTTGACCCCTATTTTCAAATATTCGGTCCAAATTTAATGTAATTGTTTCTATATTTAGGGAGATGGTTGAGCTCAACTTCCTTACTACAGGGATGAGATAATGGTATATATTTTATGAATTTCAGAGTATAAAGGGTTCTAATTTTTTATTAGAGGAAAGTCGCTATGGATTGTGTAAAGCTTTTTTGAATATTATTTTTAATGGAGCAGATTATGCCTTTTAGATTTGGGATCCATCACGGTGCTTAATGTGCAACATGTTTTTCTCGTAAATTCATTTCCATGCTTTGTTTTTTCTACTAATTTCGTTGCACCATTCTCTAAGGGAAGTGTCAGGAATCCATCCACGCATGATGCTCCTTTCACAATGATTATGTTGTTTAATGTAGTGGTTATCTTTTTAGAATACATCCTCTATTAGATGCTCTGTTGAGTAACCCTGTGATTCCCTTTCTTCTCAAGTTTACACTGTAGATCCATCCCCTAATTGATGCCTGCAGGACAGCGGTCTTTTCCCTCTTTTCTTCTCTCATTATATCTTTAATCTAGCTGAACATTTCACTTACTTTGCCCCAAGTTTGTAGGTAGAAAACTAGCCTTGATTCCATAGCCCAATGGTCCCTTCTCTCGCTGTTTTCGACCCACAATTTTCAACCAAATCCTTGTTCTTCATAGATAGGCTAAGATTCATTTATTTCAACCATCCTTAGTTGTAAAAGAGAGAGCCCTCTCTGCTCTGGCAGGGCTAGATGCCAAATCAAAAGCTTGTTCTCTGGTTACCTCAAAATTGCCTCTTCTTAGCCTTGAGGTTCATTCTGAGTGCTAACATATTGGTGCCGCTAACGGGGACGAGGTGATAGATCTTCTCCAAGAAAGATCGTGCAAGTTACAGATCTGGTTACTGATGGTGGACAGTGATCAGACACATATGAAGGTTGAAACATTGACCTAGTGACGCCAACTCAATCCAAAGATTCGAGCGCTCACTGATTCGTTCATGTACTAAAATAAGATAGTAGGGTATGTGGCAAACCCTCTGTGTTATGAAGTTTTCAAAGAAGTTAGAGATCAGTTAGTGGATATTGAAATAGATGAGGTATTTTTCATTACCGTGCTTCAATTTTTGAGATCTTCGAAGTTTCCTCTTAACGATAAAACTAGTTTCTTTGAGTTAGTGGTTGAAAATTTTGAGAAGGAGATTGAGTATATAGATGTTCAAATTAAGTCATGTGAATTTTGAGATCCCAAAAGGTTCTTGGAAACTCTCCCTCTGTTATGAAACCAGCTCAAGAAAAGATAGAAAAGATAGATCAACGCCTTAGAATTCAGCCTCTTCGAGGGGGCAACCTCCTTTACATTACATAAATGAACAATTCTTGGATGATGCAAATCAAAATACCTTCTTTCTATATATAGGAGTCTAAGGGGTCATAATGTAATCAAAGCCGACATAACAATAATAATGTAAGGGCACAATAATAACAATAGTGGGCTTCTATGGGGCACAATAGTGACAATATGGGCACTACATGGGTACATAAATAAAATAAGGGGTTGTACTAATGACAATAAGGGGTTACACTAGTAGTATAGGGGCCTAACACCCTCCTTCAAAACAAGAAACAATAGGGTTTCACGTAGATGTTTGCATTGACATTTTGCAGTTGGAAGCATATGTCGAGGAGTTAGGGCAGTAGACATGGTTTGTTTTCTATGATCCTGTTGTTGCATATATGGATTATTTTTTCAGTTTGAATGACAAACCAACTTGCCTTTTACATGACCAAACTCATTTTGTGCATGTATGGTTGTCAGCATTTCCAATTGTGTCCAGGTTCAAACACTCCCTAGCATCATCATTGCCACAGTTGATTGATTGGTTAATTTGGCATTACAATATCACTTGATCTAGTGATTTTCAGTAAAGTAGGGTAGGGTTGTACATAAATAAGCTACCCAAAGCAACATTTCAGTTTTCAGCATTTGTTTTAGTTTCCTAATGTACAAGTTGTAGTATGTGTGTTTTCTTGGTTGGTATAAGTTGTTCAAGTTTGCAGTTGTTTGTGACCATATTGCCCAATGGATGAGGCACTTGGTCTACGATGTTCTTGACACCTCCAAGGAGCTTCCATCCCCAAGAAGGCCAATGTTAGTTCTAGTCTTCATAGCCTGTCACCAAGGATCAAAATGGGCTCTTACTATGTCTGGTTTTCAGAGATGTTTTGCACATGGGTTTCAATGAAAATCATATCCTAAGTATGTTCATCATAAGCATCTCAGAAATATCCTTCCAACGGTATATTGCATGCCCGAAACTGGTTCCTGGATCAGAAGATATGATCGAAATGAATGATTGATTCTTGGTTATGCATGTTTTGAGGTCATTTGTTATACACAGGGACAAGTTTACTACAAAATCAGTTTATGAAGTAATGGACATGAATTTTACAAAATTGAAAGAGGGTTTTGCCAATCACATACCCAATAACAAAAACATCCTTCAGTTTATGTACAGGTGTTAGTATGTGGGAGATATGCAGTGATATTTGAAGCCTGCCTTAAAACAAAACAAATTTTGCATTTGTTTTACTGTTTTAGTCATTGTAGTGCGACGCCATTTTACAACAGATGGAAAGTAATTTTGAGAACCCCAAGAACATTTTTTTCAACCACAAGCCATATAACAAAAATCTCTTTCAGTTTATTCACAGGTGTCGTGAATTCGAATATTTGACTAGATCTTTACAACCTATTTTTACATATTTAAATATTTAATGATTTCCTATTTAGAGATTATTTTGTGGCATAGACTCCGAGCAACTAGAAATGAATTTCCAAAATTTGAGAGAGGTTTTTCTCAAACATGACCTTATCTACACAAACCTCTTTCCATTTTGTAACAAGTGTTATGGTTCAAGATATACGAGTTCATCTTTGACCCCTACTTTCATAAAGTCAGTCCAAATTTAATGTAACTGTTTCTATCTTTAAGCAGATGGTTGAGCTCAACTCCCTTAGTACAGGGATGAGCTAATTGTATATATTTTATGAATGTTAGAGTGTAAAGGGTTCGATTTTTTTAGTAGAGGAAAGTTTCTTTGGACTGTGTAAAGCTTTTTCTGAATATGATTTTTAATGGAGCAGTTTCTGCCGTTTAGATTTGGGATCCATCATGATGCTTAATGTGCAACATGTTTTTCTTGTAAATTCATTTCCATGATTTGTTTTTTCTGCTAATTTTGTTAAAGCATTCTCTAAGGGAACTGTTAGGAATCCATCCACACACAATGCTCCTTTCACAATGATTATGTTGTTTAATGTAGTGGTTATCTTTTCAGAATCCATCCTCTGTTAGATGATCTATTGAGTAACCTTGTGCTTCTCTTTCTTCTAAAGTTTCCACTATAGATCCATCCCCTGATCGATGCCTACGAGGCATTGGTCTTTTCCCTCTTTTCTTCTCTCATTATATCTTTAATCTGGCTGAACATTGCACTTACCGTGCCCCAAGTTTTTCAGCAGAAACTAGCCTCGATTCCATAGCCCAATGGTCCCTTCTCTTGCTATTTTCAACCCACAATTTTCAGCCAAATCCTTGTTCTTCATAGCTAGCCTAAGATTCATTTATTTTATCCATCCTCAGTTGGCAAAGAGAGAGCCCTCTCTGGTTTGGTAGGGCTATATGCCAGATCAAAAGATTGGTCTATGGTTACCTCAGAATTGCCTCTTCTCAGCCTTGAGGTTCATCCTGCCTACTAACACCACCTATCACATATCAGACATAAATGATTGTAGATTGTATGACAATGAAAGCACGCCATGGTATAATGAGCCTTACCATGTCTTCACATCGTAAGAACATGGGATTAATTTTCTATTTAAAAAATAACAATGAATTTTAGTTTGCTAATATTAATTGGGATTAATTTGATATCTAAAAAATAATTTTAGTATGCTCAAATTAATTGGAATAATTTGTTATTTAAAAAATAATAATTAATTTTATATATAATATGAATTTTATTTTTTACATTTTGTTTTTTGTATGTATATATATTTTTATTGATTAAAAATAAAATTATATCATGATGAGTTTTTCATATGTGTAAATTGGTCTCACTTCGACTAGGGGAGAGCCTTCTATTGTTGTGTAGGGACCAATACTAGTTATAGTACTAGTCCCACACATCCATAAAAAAATATTCATAAATCATAAAAAAATTGTACATAAATACTTTATATTAAGTTATATAATTTAGTCTAAAATGGGCCCACATATTGATTGGGCCAACAAGTGTCAAATACCAAACCTTAACATCACATATTGACAAGAGATAATGTACCAAATATCTCTAGCTCTAAATTACTAAATAAGGCAAAATGCACTACAAAAAATTCCATTGAATTCTATTTAGGAGTACACCTATCCCATCAAACAATCACCTGCAAATTTCCACAGGAGAAACACATCCCATTGCTCAGTAATACCTACACAAGAATAGGTGAAATGTGTGTCAGCCATATGTACATGTGTATTTAACCATTCAACCCATTAAAGACAATAAATGAAAACATTCCATTTAGGATTAAAGACAATAAATGACAACATTTAATACTCAACACACAATTCTCAACATTCTCAATAAATGTCACCAACACACGGGACTTTTGAATTCAAGAATTAAAAACAGGAAAGTAGATGGATCAACCTTCAAACATTATCAACCATTTGATCATGTACAAATCAATCCAAGCTACACATTTGAATTTGGGAGATGGCAATCTATACCAAACTTCCCTACCAATTAAATTATATATGAAAAAACTATAAAACATCAACTCTTACTCATTTTCATTTCAGACATTCATTCTACGCATCAGTTATTGGATATATGCAATCAAAGTGTTCAAACACGGTTACATTCATTCTATTCAGAAGTTTCAGAAGTTGTTGGAAACATACAAACTGAGTGTGTGCAAAATGTTACATTCACTCTATTCATCAGTTGCTGCAGACATACAGGTATGTTTTTGTTGAATAATGTTACCATTTTTGTTGAATGATGAATAATGTTATTTCTGTTGAGAAACAAATGTAAATTAAAGCCATTACAGCCAATTTCATTACTGATTTATTGATTTAGAAACCAATTTCATTGCCACTATAACCTCAAATATGACCTTGCAACTCAATATCAGACTACTATAATAGCAAAGAATATCCTTTCAAATAGGAAAGGCAAATGGCCTCAGGTACTAAATCCATTACAACCAATTTCATTACTGATTTACTAAAGCCATTACAGTGTACATCAAATCTGACCCTGCAACTCAATATCATACTACTATAATAGCAAAGAGAGTTATTGTTCCTAGTCGTTAGCATCCCTCCATATAATTTTGTGCTATTGTTATTTTTGTAGACTTAACATTCCAGAATATGATATTATGATATTCTACACAAATAACATTTCAAAATATGATATTATGACATTCTACAGAAATAACATTTCAGAATATGATATTATGACGTTGTACAGAAATGACATTTCAGAATATGATATTATGACATTCTAAATTAAATTTGGCGGATCTATGGTACAACAATATATGCACCAGGTTTGATAAAAAAAAACTGAATTGTCCAATTTTCCTATGAATAAGCCATTTTTCAAATATATGTCTAGGTGTTTGAAAAGGAGATGTGTTTTATTTCACTTTGTAAAATGTCAACGAGTTAACAAAGCATCGAATGAAGGAATTATCTTTCAAGAAATGGTATTTCAAATCTAACACGCATGTAATTATCTGTTGTTGGAAATAATACTGAGAGGGGGGGGGGTGAATCAGTATTAGCAAATCAATAACTTTTTCATTTCCATAATCAGATTCATATGCGCTACTTCAGTTAAGAGAAATTGCTTGTACACACAACTGTGATTAATGCGACTAGTGTATATCCAGTAAACTTATGGTTCAATTAATTCATCATATGTTGATCTTTAATCAGTGCATTAGAATTTCATTAACCATATAAATAGTAACTAGGTGCAGTAAAAATAGAACAGACCATCACACATAAGAAAGACACTTGAACACCATGATATAAGGTGGAAACCCAATGTGAGACAAAAACCACCTGCTGTCGTCTTCCTTTAATATAAGAAAAACCTGTTTACAATCTTTTACTGGTGCAGACTCATACCAGTACACAAGCACCCACCTAAAGAAGGCTACAACCATCTCTCATTCTCCAGCTACTACTGGAAGGGAGCTACAACCTCCTAGCTCTTGTACTAGCCGATATGTTTACTAGTACATAGGCACCAACCTACAGAAGGCTACAACCCTCTCTCATTTTCCAGTTGCTACTGGAAGGGAGCTCCAACCCCTTGGATCTTGTACTAGCTGATATGTTTACCAGTATGTAAGCACTGGCCTATAGAAGGCTCCAACCTTCACTCTTCCTCCAGGGACCATGTTTCATAAATTTTCAGACTGGATACTCCTGGAACACAACACCATAATATGAAGGCCACGTTTCATCCAATTTTCATACTGGACCCATCAACAACATTGAAGCTCAAAATCAATCACCACTACAACAACCATTGCATCAATCAATCATTAAATTCTGAATCACCCAACATTGAATCACTGAAGACCTGTCACTAGGACACAGAGCAGAACCTAGAACTCTGCAATAACCACTAGAACCATCTGCACATTCAAATATCATATTTTATAATGTATACACTACTCTGATGAACCGAACCAGTGTGTATATGCATTTTTACCAAGGCAAACCTGTGTACATATCTACAAATATTAACTCATAACTTTGTAGCTATTCCAGACATCAATCACACCCAGATCATAACATTTATAGAATAAACATGCATCAGTAATTCAAATCTAGTCTATCCATGATCAAACCACATAATGATAATATATTCCAAGCCTTAAGATCCTGATCCATCATTCATCATCATCCACATAGGTGCATCCTTAGTTCAGATCAAGCAAAGCATCACAAACCCATAACCTGCAAACTAGATCTCTCACTTCATCATATATTCAATACTTACACACATGGCCTAATGATCTTCTCCTCCTTTTATAGTTTTAGGCCTTTCTCAATACCATGGTCCAAAACCACTTAGGACCAATACCTTGGACCAAATACGCAAGGTCAATACCTTGGACCAGATACCTTGGACCAATACCATGGACCAAAACTTAGTTTTCCAAGATATGCGCACCTTTCCTTCTATGAAAGTGCGTGTGTATATTATGTGCTCCTTTTGGTCTGATAACCTGCATGTATACGCTTCTTTGTCAAGGTGAACCCGCGTATACCTCTCTCTAATCATTAATTCTTTGCTCTCAACCTGCTGCCCTATGATCTGTCATCTGAGTGAGTTGCCATCAAGGACAACACATGTATTATAATTCCAACAATCTCCCCCTTTGGAATTGATGGCAACAACAACACCAAGGGTGGACCAAGGTATTCTCTCCCTTGATATACATTATGTTGTCCATACTCCCCTTGAGTACATGCTGAAATCTCTGATTGAGCTCCCCCTTTGTACATGCTAAGATGTACCAATTCGTCCATGCTCCCCTTGAGTACATGCAGAGTCTGCAAAAATAATTTTCAAAATATTAACATGACTCTACAACTCAACTAAGTGAGTATGACCTTCCTATCACCAATGACTCATACATACATCAATCTCCCAACTAAGTGGGGATACACCATTTTTGACTCATCCACCCAACCAAGTGGGGATATACCAAATGTTTATACATGACTGAAATAGAAATTATTACATCATATGACTCATGGGTCTTTAAAAGATATATATGACATTTAGACCAAAAACCTAAACAAGACCATGATAGTCATCAACTATCATACACCATATATTATCTGCACCATAAGCATCTGTCAACAACATTTGTAACCTACAATACCATTCTCTTGACCAACCAACAATAAGTAGTAAGATGTATCATTTAGCCACATAAGCATCATCACCAAATAATTCTAACCATAATTCCAACAATGCATTATTCGAAGCATATGCTCCCCCCTGAACCTGTTCCATTTATTCGCTGTCAGATCTGATTATGCATATATCAATAAGAAGTATCAAGGCATCATCATCAATCAGATATACATCAAGTTAACTTGTGAGGATCAAAAGTACTTCTAAATAACATCTTATGAGTACCAACACATTTCCACACATCATCAGGAGATTGTAGCCATCATCAAACAGAGCAAATATTTGACTGAACCCTATCAAACCCCTTTTCCTAAGTCTTTCCTACTGTTTTTCCTCAAACTAACATATACGCGACTGTGTAGCTTCGAACTCACGTATATATGTGATTTGCCTTCATGGAACTTGCGTATGAGATTTAGAACATTGAACTTTCACAATTTTAGCTCTCTCTTCGAGTCTTCCATGTCTGTATACTTTGCTATGCCACATCTTTTTTACTGTACTTCCTTCTTCTTCAATATCTTCGACTATGATGATGTTTTCTCCTTTTAGTATGGTGCCCAAAATCCTCTCCTGCATTCCTTTGCTATATGTCCAAGCTTGTTACATGCATAACATCTTACATGTTTCATATTCCCTCTATAGCAGTCAATGGCTTTGTGACCAAACATATTGCAAGCAAAACAATATCCCTTAAAGTACCTAGAACATGATGATCTTTTTGTGTGATGGTCTTGATCCATTTTACTTCTGCATCTAGCTACAACATGTCCAAAATTACAACATATGAAACATTCAACATTATTCATCAGAGGAAATAACCACCTATCACTTCCACAGTTAGGAGTAAAAGATTTTCTTTGAAGAATTTCTTTCCTTGGTTGTTGATGGGGTTGAACTCTTATCTCCTTGTTGAGCATTTTAGGTCTTGCATTAGAGTTCCTTACCTCACCCTGAGAACTAGATTCACCTTCAACGGATTCATAAAAACCAAGACCAGTTTTGATGGTAGGAGATCTTTGACTACTAAGAATATTATCCAAAATCTTAGTACTGTCTTGAAATCATAAAAGTTTGTCTTTTTCTTCTAATTTACCTTTTAATATATTTACCTCAACCTGATATTGCTCTTCCTTCTCCAGATGTTGCTTCTTCAATATTTCTTCAACCTTTCTTCCATCTTCCACTTGCTGCCTTAATTCGAGAATCTCATTTTCTTGTTCTTTATCTGCTTGAGGTAGTTCTTCATTTTGCTTATTTTTTATTGATATCACTTCATCCTGCAACATTTGACGTACTTTGAAGGCACACTCCAACTAAGCTTTTAATCTGGAAACTTCTTCTTGGAGGGCACACTCGCTTTTTTTAAATAGATCTTGTTCATCTATGATTTTATTTGATGCTTCATTTGCTTGTTCATCTTCAATCTGAGGTGATTCAAAATCTGAATACTTGCTACCACCTAACGGCAGGCTATCACTGTTCCTTTGAGCTGTCTTCTTCTTCTGACGCACTTTCTTTCCCATTGTTCTATGGATCTCCTTCAAGCAATCAAGCTTCTACCAAAGGACCTACTATGATACCAATTGTTGGAAATACCACTGAGAGGTGGGGGGCGGCAGGTGAATCAATATTAGCAAATCAATAACTTTTTCATTTTATAATCAAATTCATATACACTACTTCAGTTAAGGGAACTCACGTGTACATGCAAATGTGACTAATGCAACTAGCGTATATCCAGTAAACTTATGATTCAGTTAATTCATCATATGTTGATCTTTAATCAGTGCATCAGAACTTCATTAACCATATAAATAGTAACCAGTGCAATAAAAATAGAACAGATCATCACACATAAGAAACACACATGAACACCATGATATAAGGTGGAAACCCAATGTGGGACAAAAACCACCTGCTGCCATCTTCCCTTAATATAAAAAAAATCTGTTTACAATCTTGTACTAGTGCAGGCTCATACCAGTATGCAGGTACCCACCTGTAGAATGCTACAACCTTCTCTCTTTCTCTAGCTACTACTAGAAGGGAGATACAACCCCCTGGCTCTTGTACTAGCCGATATGTTTACTAGTATGTAGGAGCTGGCCTACAGAAGGCTACAACCCCCTTTGGTTTTCCAGCTTCTACTGGAAGGGAGCTCCAATCCCTTAGCTCTTGTACTAGCCGATATGTTTACTAGTACATAGGCGCCGACCTACTGAAGGCTCTAACCTTCACTCTTCCTTCAGGGACCAAGTTTCATAAATTTTCTGACTAGATACTCTTGGAACACAACACCATAATATGAAGGCCATGTTTCATCCAATTTTCATACTAGACCCATCAACAACATTGAAGCTCAAAATCATTCACCACTGCAATACAACCATTGCATCAACCAATCATTAAATTCTGAATCACCCAACACTGAATTACTGAAGACCTGTCACTAGAACATGGAGCAAAACCTAGAACTCTGCAATAACCACTAGAACCATCTGCACATTCAGATATCATATTTCATAATGTATACGCTACTCTGATGAACTGAACCAGTGTGTATACATGTTTTTACCAAAGCGAACCTGTGCACAGATTTGCAAATATTAACTCGTAACTTTGCATCCATTCTAGACATCAATCATACCCAGATCATAACATTTATAGAATAAACATGCGTCAGTAATTCAGATCTAGTCTATCCATGATCAAAGCACATAATGATAATACATTCCAAGCCTTAAGATCTCGATCCATCATTCATCATCATCCACATAGGTGCATCCTTAGCTCAGATCAAGCAAAGCATCACAAACCCATAACTTGCATACTAGATCTATCATTTCATCAGATATTCAATACTTGCACAGATGGCCTAATGATCTTCTCATCCTTTTATAGTTTTAGGCCTTTCTCAATACCATGGTCCAAAACCACTTAGGACCAATACCTTGGACCAAATACCTGGGGTCAATTCCTCAGACCAGATACCTTTGACCAATACCATGGATCAAAATACCATGGACCAAATACCTTAGACCAAAACTTAGTTTTCCAAGATATACGCGCCTTTCCTTCTGTGTGTACGTTATATGCTACTTTTGATCTGTTAACCCGTGTGTATACACTCCTTTGTCAATGTGAACTTGAATATACCTCTCTCTGATCATTAATTCTTTGCTCTCGGCCTATTGCACTATGATCTGTCATCTGAGTGAGTTGCCATCAAGGACAACACCTGTATCATAATGCCAACATCTGTAATATCTGAAATACTGCTAAAATACACTTATTGTCTCACACAAAGTTTACCTTCATGTGTGGGTCTCCATTACGATTTCTATTAGAAATAAAACATAAAAGAGACTTGGAAAACTCAAGAGCCCAACATGGTACAAGGTAAAACACTTGAGCAATGCCTATATTTTAAACGCTCAACAATGGTACAAGGTAAAATGTGTGAGTAATGGATATATATTAAATGCTCAAGAATGACCTTTAGATGTGGTAAATGAATCACTAAAATTGTGTTGATAGATCATGATCAAGCCAACTTCAATTTTGTATGTAACCCCCTTGAAGGCTACATCATCATCAACTACTCCAAAGGTGTACTTCTCTCTCTCCACACAAAGTGTGAATGTGCTAAGAAAACCATCATTGAGTTATGAATTCACACATGAATTTGGGAGCTCACATACAAAGGTCCAAACCAAGTCAAGTCATGTCAAAAGATAGCCAAATCAACATAAGAGTGCCTCTCATTGAGTTAATAGAAGCTTCTTTTGCATTGGAAAGCAAGGCTATGGTTTCTTGCAAATTAGAAATCACTTTGCACCCAATGTTGTAGTTGGTTGTGTGATTCATTTACCAGTTACTACTAGTTTGTCTTTCTTGCACTCAATAACATTCTATTTTCTTATTTGGGGTAGCTAGTTATTACTAGACACTTACAACATCAATTATTGAGCAACATAAAGGCTTGAATTTCTACTATGAAATGGTGCAAGAGGAGATAGTTTGGACAGTGTCTCCCTTCTTTATGGCCCGAGCCTAACATTTTCTCCAATAATAAACTCCAAAATTGTGAAATGTCAAAGTTAGAGTAGCTACTTACTGAATTGAGCGCTTGGTAGAGTAGTTACCACTACTAGGAATTCTTATCAGCATAAGTAGGACCAGATCACTTCATTCCTAACCTCTCCCTTACTTAAGTACCCTACCACTATTAGGACTTCTTATCAACATAAGCAGGACCGGATCACTTTATTCCTCACCTTTCCCTTAAGTGTTTCTTTATTGACTCTTTAGAGATAAACATGTTAGCTTTAGACCACTTAATGAATCCCTTACAAGATACCACCTGACCCTTTTCTCAAGACATAATGATGTTAAACAACAGACATTCTTAAACTTATTGTTGGTTTCATTGAAGAAAGGCATGCCATTTCCTAGAAACAATCATTTGAGGACACAAAAAAATAGTTGGGTTATAGAAATTATGTTATGTCAAACCTGTTATAAAATTAAAAAGGAATAGCTCTTCCTGATAACTCATAAAAATCATCTAAGAATCAAATAAATAACTTTAAACCCTTTCAATAATGATTTTCAGATCCGATATGTATTCAACTAAAATATATAGATAAAACATTAATTGTTGTTTATCATTGATTGCGAAGGCCAATGATTTTCCTTGTTTTCTAATAGAATTTTTTTAAATAAGAATTTGGTGGCCACTTTGCAGGTTGTTGCAGCCATGCCAAGAGTTTCTATTGCAGATCGTACAAGGAACAGGAGGAGGCAAGGGGCAAGGGGGGCCCAACTATAGTCCACTTCATCAAATGTGGATGGGGGGTTGATGTTAATGCTCACAATGCACCTAATAGTGTTGTTGAAAAGGGCACTGTGGTTACAGATCATGCTATCACACCATCAACCACGAAGCCACCTTCAACCACAATGCAAGGTGCAAGTTCAACAAAGAAAATCAGTGCCATCAAAGGCTGGACAAAACAAGACATGTAGGCTAAAATTGATGACATCGAGTTTAATGTATATTCAATCCATGCCTCTACAAAAAAACATGGTATTGCTTCCTTAGACATACATTATTGGATAAATGGGTTGACTAATACGAAGCGTAGATGGCCTATTATAGTTATGACTGAAGAGGAGGAGGCCGCGGTGGTTGAGTGGTGTAAGGAGATGGCCCAATTGGGACATGGGTTAGAGATTATACAACTGAAATCCACAGTAGTTCAAATCTGTTAGGGGAGGCCAAACCCCTTCAAAGATGGGTTTCCTGGTAAATCATGGTGGAGTGGATTTAAAAAATGGCATCCAAACCTTGTGCTACGTATAGCTGAGGGCCTTAACAGAGACAAGGCTTTAAATCTATGCCCTGAAATTGTGTCCAAGTTCTATAACACTCTTTCTGTTGCATATAAGCAACACTCACATGCCCCAAAACATATATGGAACTGTGATGAAACAGGCTTATAGGCAGGAAGGAATTGTGGTATGTGGGTAGTTGCCAAAAGAGGGAGTAGAAATGTGCCTAAGATTTTGCCTAAGAGTAGGGAGTGGATCGCTATAATTTCTTGTGTCAATGAAATTGGTTCTTCAATCCCAGGATTTTACCTATTCAAAGGTAAAAAAAAAACTAAAAAACTATATACAAAACTATGAACCAGGTGCATGCATGGCAGCACATCCCCATGCATGGATGACAAAGGAACTATTCCTGAATTGTCTTTGTCATTTTGCTGCATCTGTACCAGGTGGTGTCTTGCCTGAAAAAAGACACCTACTAATTTTAGCTGGCCATGGAAGCTACATGGCTTTGCAGATAGTTGAGGAGGCCAACAATTTTGGCATTGACCTGTTAACATTACCGGCTCATACCACTCATAGATTGCAACCCCTTGATGTTAGTGTATTTGGACCTTTCAAGAATTATTTCAAGATTGAGTGAACTTCGTGGATGACAAAGAATCCATGGGTGGAAGTAAATAGGTTTGAGCTAGCTAATCTTGCAAGTAAAGCACTAAAAAGGGCTCTCACACCTTCTAATATCAAGGCTGGATTTAGGAGGACTTGTATATGGCCACTTAATGTTGATGCTCTCATCCATGATACTTTTTGTAGTAAAGAATTTTATGTGGAAGGTCAAGAAGCAGAGAACTTACAAGACCACGTTGATTCCCAAGAAGATGTTGATGTTGCTGAAGGTATAATGTCCCTTTATGATGGTCACTTATGTGGTGATGATGATGAACAAGTGAATGAGACACAGTTCAATCATGAACCAACTGTCAATGTCATGGAGGTTTTCACACCTACTGAACCACATGGAAATTCTTCATGTGATATTCCATATGAGGTAGTTGATAAAGCAAATGAAAATGCAAATTTGATTTCAAATGATAATGCAACAGGATTAAACAAGAAACAATTAAGCATGCCAACCCAGGTAAGCCCACCTTCATGGTTGGCAGAGGCCATGATGAATATCAACCCACATAATGTGTCTACCACCAATGAGGAAAGCATAGACATGCCTTCACAACCATTAGAGTTGAACACCGAACTTGTTCATTATTTCGTGGACAATTGTTCACTGGAAGAGGATCCTCTTCAACATGAGGTACCTGAAGAAGATAATGGGGGCCAATCAACTATACCAAAGGCTGAAAGCCAAATGTCAGATCCTAGGGAGCAAGGGGCAAATCGCAAATTACTTGGTGCATTCCTAAAGCTACTAGTATAGAGAGTGAAGGCCTCATCAAGGCACTCAACTGCAGATTGTCTTCGTTTGGGGAGGAGTTCATAGTTTCTCACATTTAAAGATTATATGAATTTATTGTTTGATTCTGAACGTAAAAAAAATGAAATTCGAGAAACTAAAAAGAGAAATAAGGAGTTGGCCAAGGACAAGAGAGCTACAAGGATTGAAACAAAAAAAGCTCGAACAAAGGAAAGGATGGAAAGACAAAAAGAAAGGGAAGATAAGGAACATCAAAAACAATTGGCAAGGCAAGAGAGCATGCAAGAAAGGTTCAAAAAGTGTGGGAAAGAGGAGGAGGGGTGACAAGCACAGAAGTCTATGGTCTAAGCTAGTTTGAGGCAAATAGGATGATGTCCAATACGTTGTACCACATTGTAGAGCACACACCATCATACCAAGAGTTGATTACATCCAAGTCCCCCATTATTAGCCAGCTGTTTTTCCCACCTCATATACCCCTACCAATGTAGGTTTAAATTCAAACTGTGCTTATATGACACCTGCACCCAGTGCTAGAGTTAGTAACACAAGTGGACACTTGGGTTACTCAATCCCTCCATGGCTACAAGGAGCAAATTGGAGTCAAGGATATGGTAACATTCAGGCACATCCTAATCAACCAATCTTGGGTAATCCACCATACTTGGGTCAGGAAAGAGACTCAACAATTCTAGGCAATGCAAGAAATGGAGGCCATCAAGCATAGGGGTGGCATGATTTAATTTTTGTAACCACTATTGCAATGTGAATTTTGTAACGACACCTATCCCGTGCATGTAGTGATGTGTTTCCCACCTATTAAAACCGGTTTGATAGGTATTTGGTGCAGTTTAGGGTTTCATTGAGTGATTACATTGCAGGTAGTTCATTCCAACATTGATTTCTATTTGGGACCTATTCTTGTCTGTTTGCTCTACCGGGTAGTTGAATTTGAATTGTAATTATGATCTGGAATTATGATGAAAGTCAAGATAATATTCGCAATGTGAATTTTGTAAGGATGCAATATGTTGATTGGTAATTTTCATAGTAGAAGCTAAACTATAAACTAAATTGAATTGGAATTGGAATTATGATCTGCAATTATGATGATCCATGCAGTTAAATTGAATTTGAATTGGAATTATGATGATCCATGCAATTAAATTGAATTTGAATTGGAATTATGATATGGAAGGATGATGATCTGGAATTAGGGCTCTAATACATATTATACATAATCCATGTTTGATCATGCTCTTCACAATTCTAAAAATAAAGTCAATTAAGCAAAAACCATAACCACATTTTACCTTAAAGACGAGTGATTTTAATTGTTAATCCATGGGCTACCACCAGAATATAACAACCTAGATTTGGGAATTCAAATTGTTAAACCAACTTTTCTATATCCTACATATAGTACATGTATGAAGGCTTGTAAAAATCATTTCAAACTCCCACAATGAAAAATTAAAGTGTCTCATGATTGGAAATGATTCTAATTAGCCACCACTCAATGACTACAAAAATACAACAACACTATAAGAAATGCTACAATAATATATTCCAAGTAATCAACATATTAAGTATAGTAACAAAACCAACCATGTTAGGCGTGGATTCTTGAAACGTTTGTAATTGAAAAAGTTGAAAGGTTTGGATTGTTTTGCAAAAGCAAAGAACGAATTTTTTGGGTTGTGTTATATTCTTTACATGACTAGCCCATGTAGTTAACCGGGGGTTAGAAGGGGGGTGGAGCTCGCCTTTCGTTGCGTCGATTGCGTAGCAAGGGGGTCACAAGGGATTTGAGGGGTGCAGGTAACCCCCCTCTATGGGGTCCGAGGCAGCACCCCAGAAAATTTTGTTTTTGGACCCTATATTAGGTTGGGCGGACCTACCTATGGTTTTGTGCATGATTTTCGCACATGGTTTTGGACGCAATGGTTTTCGGTCGATGGTTTTGGACGTGATGGTTTTCAGTCCATGGTTTTGAACGCGATGTTTTTCGGTCCATGGTATTGGATGCTTCGACATGTATAAATATGTATTGTAACATTGAAAGGAACATAATAAAAAATCAAGATGGTAGTCCCGGTTTTGGGATCCGGGGGAAAATCTCTATATATATGTTTTTTATGTGTTATTCTCTCACATTGTTTATTTTCTGTGTTTTAGAATTCATATGTAGGTAATTTATGTATAGGGTTAAAACCTACATTTGGTATCAGAGTTGTTTTGGCTTCAAGGGGATGCCTTTGTTGCTGAAGGGTTTCACTTAGGCCTATGGTGGGCCCTATTCAGTGGGAGATTTGCGGGATCGAATATGGTGGTGAAAGAGGATGGCAAGCAGTGGAAAGATAGAGATCGAGAAATTTAGTGGTTAGAATTTTGAGTTATGGAAACTCAAGATGGAGGATCTGTTAGTGGATAAATATCAGTGGGTCGTAATAGATCGAGGTACTAAACCAACGAGAGTGTCTGATGAAGAATGGAAGAAGTTGGATCGGCAAGCACAATATGATTGTGTGTCTCACATTTAGTATTGTTGAATGTATCAGGGGAAGCTACGATGAAGGCTTTTTGGGACAATTTAGGGACTTTGTACCAATCTAAGTCTCTGGTGAATAAATTGTTCCTATGGAAAAAGTTGTATACCCTGAGGATGAAAGATGGAGACTCAGTGACAGAACATCTAAACACATTTAATACTATGGTAATTCGGTTATTATCTGTTGATATTAAAATTTTAGATGAAGACAAGTGCATTAGTTTGTTGTGTTCTCTACTAGATTCGTGGGATAGTCTGGTTATTGCAATAGGTAGCAATGCAACTGCCTTGCAGTTTGATGAAATAGTCTCATCCTTGCTGATGGAGGAGATGAGATGGAAAAATATGG
>APFE031156311.1:112860-134069 GCA_000404065.3 Pinus taeda
GAAAAGTGCATTTCTTTATTGGGTATAAGGATGGTTTAAAGGGTTTAACTTTTGGAACCTAGTCACACAGAAGGTTGTGTACAGTCGAGATGTGGTGTTCAGAGAGGTGAAAGATATTATTAAACATGAAGTCCAAACAAAGGAAAACCTATGAAGATAGAGTTTTGAACTAAAGAAGGAAAACAGACTTCCTGTAAGCAGAGGAGGAATCAGAAGATGAAGAGCCACAACCTCCGGCTGTGAGAAGATCAGCTCGAGAAAGAAGGCAGCCAGAAAGGTATAGTCCATCTGCTTTCTGTTCAAACTTTGCTTTGTCTGTTACTGATGATGATCCCAGGACTGTGAAGGAAGCAGTGGATTCAGAGGATGGAAAACTCTGGAAAGAGGCCATGGTTGATGAAATGGCATCTTTGCACACAAATGAGGCTTGGGATCTGGTGGAGTTGCCGGCTGGAAGGAAACCCATTGGCAGCAAATGGGTGTTCAAGAAGAAGACAAATGCAGAAGGGAAGGTGGAGAAATACAAAGCTCGGTTGGTAGCAAAAGGTTATTCCCAGGTGTCGGGAATTGATTTTGGGTGATATTTTTTCTCCTGTTGCCAAGGTAACTTCTATTAGATTACTTTTATCTGTTTGCTGCTTTTGATTTTGAGATAGAATAGATGGATGTGAAGACAACATTTCTTCACGGGGATTTGGAAGAGGAAATCGACATGAAGCAACCTGAAGGCTTTGTGGTGAAGGGTAAGAAAGAACTGGTATGCAAGTTAAAGAAGTCTCTGTATGGGTTAAAACAGTCACCAAGGATGTGGTATCAGAATTTGATACATTTATACGGGGACTTGGCTTCACCAGAAGCAAAGAAGATGATTGTGTGTATTTTAAATTAATTGGTGACCATGTTATTTATCTGGTCTTGTATGTGGATGATATGTTGTTGGTTGGAAATGACAAAGAAATTATCCAGGATTTGAAGACCCAATTGTCCTCCAAATTCAACATGAAAGATCTTGTTGCTGCAAATTATATTTTTGGCATGGAAATTAAATGAGATCAGACAAAGAGGAAGCTCTGGTTAAACTAGAGGAAGTATGTCGAGACAATATTGTAGAGGATAGTAAACCGGTGAAGGTTCCTATTCATGTAGGTGCGAAGTTATTTGCTGAACAATATCTCAAGACACAAGAAGAGGAAGAGGACATTTCCCATGTTCCATATGCAAGTGCAGTTGGTAGCTTGATGTATGCAATGTTCTATACTAGACCAGACATTGCACATGCAGTGGGAGTATTGAGAAGGTTTATGTCAAAACCAGGGAAGGGGGATTGGCCAACAGTGAAGCGAGTTTTCAGGTATTTGCGTGGCACTAGGGATTATGGTTTGTTCTACCAAGGAAGACCAGGATTGGATAGTGTTGGATATTCATGGCTTTGTTGATGTAGACTCAACTGGAGATCTGGATCAAAGAAGATGTACAAGTGGGTATGTGTTTAACCTATTTAGAAGTGCAGTCAGTTGGATGAGTAAGAAACAATCTGTAACGGAACTATCAACTACAGAGGCAGAATACATGGCAGCCACTTATGCAAGCAAGGAAGCAGTTTGATTGCAGAGATTGTGTTCAAGTATGGGGTTATTACAGGGAGCTATAAGGATAGACTATGACAACCAAAGTGCAATTTTCTTGGCAAATAACCCTACATATCGTTTAAAGACAAAGCACTTTGATGTTCAGTATCACTTTGTGAGAGATATGATAGAAGACAAAAAGGTGTTGCTGGTAAAGGTGGACACTTTGAAGAATACTGCAGATGCATTGAAAAAATTTGTGAGCTCTGAGAAGTTCCCTTGGTGTAGAGAAACAATGGGCATTGCAGGGCTAGATAAATGACTAAACTCTCTTGTGGCCCCCTGTGGAAATAAAACAACAAGTGGGAGAATGTTGCGTTGTGTTATATTCTTTCCACGACTAGCCCACGTAGTTAACCAGGGGTTAGAAGGGGGGGTGGAGCCCCCCTTGTGTTGCGCCGATTGTGTAGGGAGGGGGTCACAGGGGGTTTTATGGGTGCAGGTAAGCCCCCTCTATGGGGTTCGGGGCACTGCCCTGGAAAATTTTGTTTTTGGACCCTATATTATGTTGGGCGGACCTACCTATGGTTTGTGCATGATTTTTGCACATGGTTTTGGACGTGATGGTTTTTGGTTGATGGTTTTAGACGCGATGGTTTTCAGTCCATGGTATTAGATGCTTCGGCATGTATAAATATGTATTGTAACATTGAAAGGAACATAATGAAAAATCAAGCTAGTAGTCCTGGTTTTGGGATCCAAGGGAAAATATTTGTATATATGTGTTTTATGTGTTATTCTCTCACATTGTTTATTTTCTGTGTTTTAGAATTTGTATGCAGGTAATTTCGGTATAGGGTTAAAACCTATAGAATTTCCAATGAAAAATCACAAAAAGAAAAACATCGAAGTACAAGGCTTTGCTTCCTTTTCCCAACCATGCTAGAAGAGCTAAGATCTATTGTGGGCTTCTTAAGACTAAAGAAGTAACCAATATGTGAAGAAGAGTCAACTGCTAGTATTCATCTACGAACATAGATCTACAAAATTAATAGTCTTAAACAAATATTCAGATAAAAGTAGGTGAATGATAATTAAGTAATAATAGCGTTATTGATAGATATGTAGCCTTGTGTTGTGATGGTAATTAAGATGAGAAGTATTCTTTTCTGGTCTTAAGTGTTGTGGCAAGAGTTGTAGATTACCTTGGATGAACTATGTTCACCCCAATATTAAACATACAAAATTCCCCCATAGGCCATGAGGGAGATAATCGGCTTCTTGCAGGTGGCCCTGTTCTCTCTCTATTAAATATTAAGAATCATTATTAAAACTAATGAGGGCATCATGAAAAACTCATTTATAGTTTGTACATTATGGCTCCTATATCTTCAATCATTGTGCCATAAATCAAGTGCATTTCCTTGAGTAAGGCAATCATTAGAGGGAGAAATCTTCCCGTACAAAAGGACAAAAAAGATCAAGAACTCAAATGTCATTACTCTCCCCATATTTCATTAAAAAAAAAACAATGGAAACAGTTGTAGAACTTACCAGTTCAACATTTACTGAAAAGGGATGTATCATTTATAGTTGGTGGTTGTTCATGATTAATAGGGTCATCGATATAATTCTATCGATATTCTTCACATGATCTTTCTAATTATATTTACATATATAAGAATTCTAGATGGTAAGTCAATTATTAAGTGTTCAATCATGATTTTTATGTCTAGGTGAAGCTTTCATTATGCATCCTTTGTACCCCAACTTCCTCCACACATTGAATACAAAAATGAAACAAAACCTTGTTCTAGTTTATCACCTCTAACCTACACATCGGATTTTAATTCTTTAGGGCATGTTTTTCAAACTCAAGACCTACAAGAGTAGGAAAACACCATCAAACAGTGAATTCGAAATTTCTAGCCGTAAGCTTTGTTACCTTTTGCCTATCTAGAACTTTCAGGGATTGAAACTAGGGAAGCTCCACATTCATATGTGTAGAAATATATAGTAGTGAACTAGTTCAACAACAGCAACATCCCATGCATTTCCACTATCTATGACAACATATAAAAGTCCTAGTGATGATTATAGAAGAAGTAAATCTCCACCATAGATGAGAAATAATAGGCTTCCATGTACCTTACTCAGTATCCTTTCACTTGCAAAGAGCCACAAACTCATGGAATTTTTGCAAAAGACACATCAGATTTTCGGTTTAGTGCAAAGAGTCAAGATAAGAATATGATATAATATATAAATCGCACACATGATCATACCAATAATTTATATCAGATCTGCCTCAAGGGTGGTATACATTGTACTACAGATAAAAACTTATCACCTTGGTAAGGGTCAATACTACCTCAAATACAATCTCAATTCAATTCAAACACCCCTTCCACATTCCCACATAGTTCTTCCAAATGCATGAAACTTCCCATGCATATAAAGAGGTAGTCTACTATATGCACAAACAGAAATTTTAGGGAATATTGTTCCATAACAACAATGCTCACTCTACCCTTTCCAGTCAATCCTCTGCTCTCAGTATACTTGTGAATTCACCCATAAATAAACACATCACATCCCTAGAAGAGAAGAACAACCCCAGAAATGAAAACACCTTTTTTCCATCCATGACAAAGAATTGGACATTCCCAAAACCACCAAATCACACAAGAATTAACATATACTATCCTAAATTTATGACAAGAGGCTCTGAATAATATCACATCTGAACATCAATTTGAAAGAAAATTACTCTCCAATATTGAAAGTTTATATACAAAATTAATTCAGAAATTTGAGATATTCTTGAGTTCACTATGACAAGACTTATACCTAATATTTACAACTAAAAACAAATAGCTGAAAATTTAAGCATTTTTCAGTAAATTTTGCATAAACCCTAGCCGATTGAATGAGCATAGTCGACTGAATGAGCACAACCAAACATAGCGTAAACACATAGAATAGCCAAGAACAACCAAAACTCCATAATTACCCTAAACCCACATAGGTAAACACATACAGACAGGTGAACACATACAAACAGGTAAACAATGGCATAATTTTCCAATGTAGGTTAAACCCACAACCCAAAACTCAATAATTACCCTAAACCCACATAGTTAAACACATACAGACAAGTAAACACATACAAACAGGTAAACAATGGCACAATTTTCCAATGTAGGTTAAACCCACAACCCAAAACTCAATAATTACCCTAAACCCACACAGTTAAACACATACAGACAAGTAAACACATACAAACAGGTAAAAAATGGCACAATTTTCCAATGTAGGTTAAATGTGTTTTTTTTTTAAATTTAGGATAATTGGTAACTGGTGAGAGCTATCCTGAACAGACCCAGGATCAAATTTAACTGGCAGCCACTATAAACCTAGGCTATGTGCAACAACCTGCAAACCACACAATAGCAGGAAACTTATGCCTCAACAAGACAAATCTAACTGGCTACCAATATAAACCTAGGCTATGTGCAACAACCTGCAAGCCACACAATAGCAGGAAACTTATGCCTCAACAAGAGCTGAGATGTCCGCTATGTGGTCGCCTACTCTTCTAGCCAAGACACAGCAGGAAATATATACTCAATGAGATTTGAACCTGGGTCTCGTGGGTTTCACCCAGCTAAACTTACCGTTAAACCCCATATCACTATATAATGTAGGTTAAATGTGTTAGAAAACACAATAAATGTGACTGGTAGGATAGTGTCCTACCTTTTGTCTCCATGCTAGAAAGCCATAGGAACCCTAGATGCTCAAACAGTAGCTCAGACTGCAACAACTTGCAAAAACCTCCAAAACAACATCAAAATTGTTAGATAGAGACAAAAAATAAGCTAAACAAGAAACTGCAACTAAATTCTTCTACCACAAACCTGAAAAATCTATTCGGAGCGCGAAACGACCATCTCCAACACCAAGCTGAGCGTAATTAGCCACAGGGATAAAGGCAGACGAAGAATGAGGCCATACCACCAGAAGGGGAAGAAAAACTAGGCGGAAAAACAACAGGAAATGGATGAATACAACATTGCGAGCTGAAGAATGACCACTTTCACTAAACAATAAACCACCACTCGGCACTGTGAAGCCACTACCCACATGACACACAACAGTGATGGCGGTCATCACCATTGGAGCAGTCACGGTCAACAACCGGTAGAGCGAACAGAGAAGCAGTGGTCCCAAACATAAATGAACGGTGGAATGAACTACCTGCAACATAATGAGGGAATGAAACCCTAAACCTCGCCAAATACCTACCGAATTGGTATTAATAGGTGGGCAACACGTTACTGCATGGGAGGGACATGTGTCGTACGTGAAACGAGTCCCCCAGTGTGGCAGGGTTGCTAGTTGACGTGAAGGTGTTCGACTAATGGCGTCCCTCCCCTAGATTGCTTGGTCTCTAGATACATACAAAATAAAACTGACAGTAGTCTAAAAAAACTAGATCATTTGCAGTCCATAGCCCACTAGGCACAAAATTTGTTAAAAAACCAACTTTCATTATGACAGATTTTCTGCAATAAGGTTATTTACCTCAATCTCTCGATCCACTAGCCCGTGGAAGGCATCGTGTGTGTCAGATTCCATATGAGTCATACATGTTTCAAATTAATCCATGCGTAGTTGAAGACATTGTTGATTCCTCTAGTGGGATGCTTAACGATCAAGGATACACCCTTAGTTGTGCAGGATGTCTACAAGGACGTTGACGTGGTCGACATGGTGAGCTTGTGAAAGTTGGTCAACAGAGTGTTGGAGGAGGTGAATTTGAGCCTCAATAGAGTCAAATAGAGCTGACATGTCCACATTGCCAAGCAAGTCTCCGTGAAGGCCTACTAACTCTCCATGTTCCTTATGGATTCCTCTCATTTTCTACATTGTGTCTTAAATATTATTAAATTTAATCAATTATAAATTATAAATTATTTTAATGTGTAAAATTATATAAATTAGATATAAAAAAATTATATTTTAATTTGAATTTGATGATATAATTGTTAATAAAATTATAATATATTTGTTTATAGAACTTAACTCTTCATAATCAAACTACCCACATACACTAATAAAAATGAAAAACACCATTAAAAAAATCTAAAAGATAAAATAAAATTAAACTAGTGTTAATTGACAAAGAAACACATCACAACTCCTCATTATTAAGGCAATGGCCAATCAAACTACCCACATAGGCTAATAAAAATGAAAAACACCATTTAAAAAATCTAAAAAATAAAATAAAATAAAACTAGTGTTAAAAAAAGCCAATTGACAAAGAAACACGTTTTTGATGTCTGAAAATGACCGACGGGAAACCTGAGGATTTGGCGGGAGAGAACTAATTAACGGTAACAGTGACAGAAGTGCTGGCCGACAAGTTGACAGCTGACGTCTGAAAGTGACGGCTGATCAGATCAGAATCAGATTGAGTCCAAAGTGAATTTTTCGTCGTCAGATGAGAATCAGATGCTTCACTTGAAGTTCAAAGTAAATTTTTAAAAAGAATGTGATTGGGCCACCTTGTTATAATTATTTTGTTTTGCTTAAATAGTTGATAATAGTTAATATTCGCTGGATTTGTAATTGCATTAAATATGAGTGTACTCTAATGGCCAAATAATTGTTTTCAGTAACTATCGTAATTAATATATATGGGGTTATAATATTAAGCTGTTTTTTTTAATTTGTTTTTTTGGAAGTGAAAACTGATTTAAATTTTAGGTTTATTGTGTTTAAAGATTTAGACATTTTTGTATTGATAGATAATTTTTAATGTTAAATATGAAAGAGGTATAATTTTTTAATATTTAATTTGAAGTTGACTCGTTAATTTTTAAAAATAAAAATATTTTTTATTTAGATAAAAATAAAATTGATTATAATAAAAATTTAAAAAATAAATAAAAATAACATTTATTAAATTTATTAAAAATATTTAAAATATTTAATAATCTCATCATCAAGAATTTCATCATTGATATTCAACTTAATATGGAAATGTGTATTTCTTCACATGGGACTAAAATAAAATTGATATATTATATATATATATATATTATATTATATAATATATATTATGTTATAAGGAAGATTTCGGCGTAAAATCCACATTAGGTAAGACATGCACGCATTTTCGAACCAACCAGTGTGGTTCATCGTCAGGACAAGTTGAAGAAACAGATCCAGCTCAACATGTTAAATAGTCAGACCAGAGATTCCAACGACTAATTTTGACTAAATGACCCAGGTCAAAATTAATTAAATATTATTAATATTATAATATTATTATTGTTATTATTAATATTTTAATATTATTATTGTTATTATTATTCTTATTAATATTATTATTATTAATTTATAATTTAAATCAGGTGAAAAATGTAAAAAGTAAATCCCAGGTTAGTTTCAATTTTTTTTTCTTAATTTATTAATAATAATTTGAATTATATATAATTCATTTTAATAATTAATATTATTATTAATTATTTATTAAATATTTATTAGATTATAATTTTATTTTAAAGGTGTTTTATATATATTATTTTTTAATGAACTTAAATAAAATAAATTTCCATTACTATTTAATCTATTAGATATATATATGATATATATATTTATTATTTAAATAAATTTAATTAATTAATTTCTCAAAACTTACCATGGAATTTATATATTTTTACTAAATTAACTTTTTTCCATAAAAATAAAATTTAAATTTAATAAAAACATAATATTAATATATATTAATAAATAATATATATTATTAAAATGAGTTATATATAATTGAATTATTATTTAATAAATTAAGAAAAAAATTTTTAACTAACCTGGGATTTACTTTTTACATTCTTTACTAATTTAAATTATAAATTAATAATAATAATATCAACAATATTAATAATAATAATATTATAATATTAATAATATTTAATTAATTTTGACCTGGGTCATTTAGTCAAATTTAGCTGTTAAATTTAGCCGTTGGAATCTCTGGTTTGACTATTTAACATGTTGAGCTAGATCTGTTTCTTCAACTTGTCCTGACGATGAACCACACTGGTTGGTTCGAAACGCGTCGGCAAAATGTCATACCTAATGTTGATTTACGCCCGAAATCTTCTTAAAATATTTTAATGTGTTATTCTTTTCAAAAGTTATTTTCCATAATTGTTTAAAAATTGTTAAAATTATTATTATTATTAGTATTTAATATTTTTAATTATTTATTTTGAGTATTTTTGTTTTTTTGGTTTGCTAGGTTACGTGAGTCCTGAGATGGTTGACATGCCTAACTTGCCGCTTGAGTCACTCACGCTCGACCTAGGCCACACTATCCTTAACATGGTTGGATTTTTTCCCACGAAGTTTGGAACTGATGACCTTTAAATAAATAATCTACTAGCATATTCTTTTTATAAATGTATTCTTACCATGTAATTTAAAAATTAAACTTTTTGTATTAACCCATAACTAAGCCATTTTGATTCCAGAAACTTCAAACAATTAATCTTCAAATAGATGATATGAGTCCCCCAATTCCACCAGCAAATGAAACAAAATCTCGTTTTTTATACAATTTATACAAAGAAATCTATGAGCCCCCAATTCCACCCGCAAATGAAACAAAATCTCGTTTTCTATACAATTTCTACAAAGAAATTCCATTCACGACTCAAAAAAAGGGTTGCTACCTAAAAAGGAAATATCTCTATAAACATATATTTATACGAAGATTTGAGCCATGTTTATGAACTTTTATGTTTGACTTCAAGTTATAGGCATTCTTGTGAAGTTGACTAATATAATCTTAAGTGTTGGTGTAACTTAAGAAGTAATCCAATCATAGTGGGATTTTGCCTTTTTCCAAGACAATACTTGAAAAAGGGATTCATGAGTTTCAATCAAGTAAAATTGAACCCACTTTCAATCAAATCATACCCCGTGTTTGCAAGGGTAATGAAACAGGGTAAAGGGACACTATTTTATGTTGGCATTTTTTTATAAAAAATTTATTCAACATAGACTTGTTAATAAAAATATTAATTCTTTATAACTTTTACTCCCTAAAAGAATAGATAAATATATCCCTCCCAATTATATTTAGACCAGCCGTTCAAATATGATCATTGAGTGGGCGCTAAGGGAAAGTTTAGGCCTCGAACTCATGAGCATGTCGATGGCTGGCTGTCAATAACCCAGCCGTTAAAAACCAGGGCCATCAGTGGCCGTCCGCTCGCTGGCACGCAGACTACAGTACGTGCAGTTCCCAAAGCCCTTTAATAAAGAGATGGATAGTACCATAAGAACTGGTTTTTTGCTTAAATAATGATGCCTTTAAGTTGCATCAGGTCAGGCTGATTTGAATTGTTTCGTGTAATATTAGCCTGCTCGGGTAATAACCAGACGCCAGCCTGGCTGCAGTCGTATCAATCTTCACGATACTGTCACGTCTGAACTCCAACTTGCACAATGCTAACCCCATCTGCACTCTGGATCCTTGAGTTGAGCGATTGGACATACATGTAAAACAAAACATTCCTGCATATTTCCCATTTCCCATTGTCGAGCTGCAAAGTAGTTATGAGTCGGCAAAGACTACTGGCTACCCAATAATAAAGGTGTTACGAGAAAACATCGATCGAAGGGTTGGAACTGCCGACGGAGCAGAGCCATTTGGCAATGGACACATCACAAGAAAGTGACCCACTTGTTCTTAGCTTTCACGTTCGTTTGCGTGCCCGTCAAGTCACCATTTCTATATATTCAATCTTCCTTGCTATTTCTCTACGCTGATCCTTTGCTTCAACTTTCTTACGTTCCATCACCACTTTGGTTTAACTTTCTTACATTTTTCCACGAGTTTACTTCAACTTTCTTACATTTCATCACTAGTTTTGATAAACGTACGTGTCGAGACTGGCAATGGCAAGATGCGAAGGAGGGCGTATCGTGTGCTGGTGGGCTCTCACAATGGTAATGCTGTGTAGCCTGGTAATGGGATGCCAATGTGCAACCTTCGACGATTTATTCTATCCAAGTTGGGCTGTTGATCATGTACTGTCCCAAGGGGAGTTGCTCCAGCTCAAGCTCGATCCCGCTTCTGGTATTTATTATTTTGTTTTTCTTCCTAATTTTTATACCTCTGCTTCTGCTTTGGCTGCTCTTATAACTAATTAAAATTTTTGTGATGTGTATGCAGGTGCAGGGTTTGCTTCCAAGCACACATACATTTTCGGAAAAGTGAATGGGCAAATTAAACTCGTTCCTGGAGACTCTGCTGGCACCGTTATTGCTTTCTATGTAACTACCATTTTCCATACAAAAATATTGTACTATATTTGTTTGTCTCTCAAAGAATTGCTTGCATTCTGTAATGGTTTGAAGCTGTAACGATTCAATATTACTTGGTGGTGCAGATGTCTTCCCAAGGGGACGAACACGATGAATTTGACTTTGAATTTTTGGGTAACATTTCTGGACAGCCATACACTGTGCAGACAAATGTTTATTCAAAAGGCAGTGGCAATAGGGAGCAACGCATGTTCTTATGGTTTGACCCAACTGTGGATTTCCATTCCTACTCCTTTCTCTGGAATCGCCAGCAAGTTGTGTGAGTATACATATTTAATCATTATTATTATGATGCCTAGTTAATCTGTTAGTCACAATGTTTTTTGATCTGTTGATTATTTGATGGATGGAAGCAGTTTCTTTGTGGACGATGTGCCTATCCGGGTTTTTCCTAATAATGAGAAAAGAGGAGTTCCATTTCCTCAAACCCGCCCTATGGGCGTATTCTCTTCAATATGGAACGCAGACGACTGGGCTACTCAAGGTGGCCGCGTAAAGACCGATTGGAGCCACGCGCCTTTCATTTCCACATACAAGAATTTCAACATCGAAGCTTGCAAAGACAGCGGTCCACAGTCATTGATGAGGAGATGCTCTTCGTGGTGGGATCAACCAGCCTACGCTTCACTTAATGCAAAGCAGAGAATGCAGCTCAAGTGGGTACACGAGAAATACACGACTTACGATTACTGCAAAGATTCAGTCAGATTTCCCACTCCTCCACGAGAGTGTGCATGAAAGTAGCCTCTCCTAAGTATCACATGTTTCTTGAACTTCTCGTATGTATGACATTAGTATATTGTTAGTACTGTGAGCTTGAACTCTCTTAATATGAATATGATGAGCGTTAATGATCACACTCATCTGTAAATTATGATCACACTCATCTGTAAATTATGATCACACTCAAAATAATGTTTTGGAGCAGCCTGGGTATCGACATAACTTCAAGTGAAGAAATATGAGAGCCTCTGCCTTTCCTCACCCTGTGGACTGGTCATCTAGTACCGGTCATGTACGCCATAATATTTCGTAGCTTGCACTGTGTCGACTATGATGCTAGGATTTTATGTATAAGAGACATTGTAAAATACAAATAAGAAGCATATGGTATTTTAGCATTGTAGTCTGTGTTATTTATTTATTGTGTACGTTGCGTTACATGTTTGATTCAGTGCAAATTGGATAGTGTAAAAAACAGCGGGATAGAAAATCTAATTTGAATATGTGTGCAAACGCACGCACTCGGTTGAGGTTCGTACTTTCACTTTCACTCAGCAAGTACATGGAACGTTACACTTTATTCTCCCAGCGTTAAGTTTTCAGAACAATGGCCTGAAAAATAAGCTACTGAGATGGATGACAGTGAAGTGAACAAATTTCATATAAATGTTCTCTCAGCTCAGAATAAACTAAGTAAGATGAATGGACACAAAATGTAACCCGTGGATTCTAAAGAGAATCAAAGAGCGGCTGTATGCTCATATTTTTATCGTATATGCGAGTTATATATTCCCTTAGAGAGGTCACGCTTTGTGTGAAAGTGAAAGGATTTCACTTTTAGCGGAAAGAAACGTGAACCATTGCTATAAGTAGAGGCTTATTCATAAATATCTTTGAACCAATGCTATAAGTAGAAGCTTATTCATAAATATCTTTGAAGTCTTAAATTTGCAATGAAAATAATTGTATCATTCTTTAGATGAGAAATATTTTTGTCAATTTCTCTAAAATAAGTATTATAAATTATTTATAATAGGATAAAATTAGCAATTGTACGATGTTGCACAGAAATCTCTTAAGATATAAATTTGGGAAAAGTGAAATATAAAAAATTCAATGAAAATAAAATTTTTAAAAATAAAAACTATACTTAACATTTTAATCATTAAATATTTTTTACATTTTATATGTCTACTTTTTTTACATTACAAAGTTATCAAATTTATTAAAACATTCTCTAACATCAATTATATTCTAATTATATAAAGAATTTAAAATAGAAGGAAAATTAAAAACGGACAACTTTTGGTCATCTTTCTATTTGTATTTTTAATTATATTTATTATTATTATAAATAAATAAAACTTTAATTTTTTCTGGAAATTATTGTGAGTGTGAAATAATTCACGCAAAGGAGTAAAATTATTATTTTATCAATTTTTTTATGAAGAACATGTCATATTGCACTCGATTCACTATCATCACATATAATGTTTTTTTATAAAAATAATTAAATGGTTGGCAAGTATTACATTAAAATTATCATTTGAACCAAATTAAATCATTTTCATATTAGATTTTGAAATGATCATGCTATTAAGTAATATTGGAAGATAAAGCCTTATCACCAATGGCAAATAAGCAATTTTCCAATCTAAATTACCATTTGTAGATGAGTGGACCATCTCAGATCTATTTGTGGGAAATATCAAGAGAGCACAATTTACAGATGGGTGGACCATTTGAGATCTATTTTGGGAAATTTTAAGAGTACAATTTCTAGATTCATGGAGACAAGATTGATGAATTGATTTAAACACTTCATACATATGGATAGATCCTTAGATAAGACCTCAATCTAAATGAGATCACCTATGCATCTACAAATAATAGAACAAAATATCACATTTGACATGGGTGAAAAACGAACAGGAAAAATTGGATACAATGCGTAAACTGTGATTTCATTCTTGATTTGTTAACAAACCCATGCTTTCTATACCAATTTCCACTCCAAGGTCCAAACAATATGAGATAAGGCAAGCATCCTAGCCTGGGTTGGGGACAAATTTAGTAGTGTAATGCTACACCATCTTCAATAGAGAACAACCATCAAGATGGGCATAGATGGGCATATGGAAGAATTGAAGATAACTTGTCTCAACTCTAACAATAAGTTACAGGAAATTTCATTGAAGATTGAGCCCAAAAGAACCTTTGGGAGCTTCAATGGCAAAAGATGAAAGACCCAATTACCCATGGAGGTGTCAATAACAGTATGGTTGATTTTGGAGGCACATCTAACCCCTTCTCAAAAGAATGAAATCATGCTTAATTGATCCAATTTTGTGAGATATTAATATAAAAAATTCAGTCACTAGTGATAATATGAGTTATGTATCCTAATAGTTAGTATCTTTGTCTCTCTAATGAATGTAGCAAGAGAGATCAGGTTGTCATTAGGATGTACAGATCCACAAGCATCCCTAAATATGTACGAAAGTATCTGGTATATTTTTGTAAAATGGAAAAACGATAATTATATCTATATATGGAAAGGACTATTTTTCTTCTATTAGCTTGAACCAAATTGAAATATGTGTATAGCATGTAAATTCAACATTACAATCATATAGTTTTCTATTTCATTTTAATTAAAAGGAAAAAATGAAAAAAACTTATTCCATTGTGCGAGATGTGATTACACTTTTTACTTAGTTAATCACAATTGCATATAGTGTTCTAATCATGATAAAGCAAAAGCAAGATATGAATCACAATCTTCTAGAAGGTGAGACTTTATTACAAGTAGAGGGGCCACATCCAACAACAAAATATTTGGTTTAGTTATCCATATTGAAAACAAATTGTCTTTCAATATTTTTACCTTTCTAATCTTGCTGGCAAGACAATAACACTTGTTGATCATGGAGGATTTGGAAAAACATAATCATTTCCTTATTTGAAGGCTTCTATGATCCCTGTGCAGGGAATTTCCAACCATTTCCTATTAATGAAAATATCTCTCAATATCCACTCCCTTTTCCAAAATAGACAAATAGTAGACATCATTCAACATATAGAAGTGAAATATGAGAAAAGTTACAGTGGTTGATACTTCCATACCTTGGAAAGAACATACAACATGATTAAATTTGCTATGTAATTATAATTACATTTATGTTAAAACCAGTTCTTAAAGGCAAAAGAATTATAGAATAAGAAAGTTCAAACTTTGGTAAAAATTGCCATGAGGAGTCACCAAGGAGATGAGGCTCACAAGGATAAAAAATAATTTGTACACATATCCAGTTTTACATATCAACTAATTACCAATATGTAAATCCAATAATGTGAACTCTCACCACCAGGAATTTCTTGGCATTAGAAGGTTGGAATAGTTTCAAGATGTCGATGTCACTGCAATGTTGTTAGAAATACCAACAAAAGATATAACATACAACAAACTACAAAGACTATGATTTGCAAGGTTTCATGGAGCAAAGTTACTCGATACCAAAGGGAAATTGTTGTGACTGGTATAAGGACAATTAAAATTTGCCAAGAAACCAGAAAGATGATTGTTGCAATTCCTAAAAGTTGAATAAATACAAATGCTAACCCTCCCAATCTGTAAGGAACGTTTGTGTCCATTGTACTTTGATTTGTCGATCCCTGTGGATAGAGAAGGGCAATTTCATTCAGCAGGAAAAATCATCTTTACATTCTATTGTTTGTGTGATCAATCTAAGAACTTAAAAAACTGTAATCGATATCAATTCTAAATTGGTGATGATGTTTATAGCTTGCACTCATAATTGTTGTTTAAATGAACAATACGAAGGCATCACAAGAAAACTAACTGCGGCCCAATACGAAAATGTAGGAACTTTTTATATCTGGTACGTTGTTTTGCTCCGTGATGATTACTGCTAATCATTCACTTTCCTTCTACAAAGGTTAAACCCTACTTAAAACTCATCAAAATTGGGATAAAAGAAGAGGGATTTTTTTTGTTTATTTGACCCTTGAACTATTGCATAAATCAAGATTCAATTGATAGTTAAAACAACGAGATCTAATGGTGGAAAAAATCTTAATCGTCTAACAATAGACCTCACAGTGCAAAAAGGTGTTGAGTGGCAACTAGGGGAGTTCTTCTAAGAGGGAAATGACTTACGATACCCCAATTTTAGTGAAGATACCCCAATTTTGGAGTATATATGTCCACTGGAGAGTGAGCCCAAACCAACTCATCCTTAGCTTGAGTAATTCTTATGTGACCAATAACCAAGGCCTCCAAGAAACCCCACCATGTCTCATGGTATTCTAAAACAATATGCAAGTATTCCGTTGAAATCCACTCCTGACAGACAACAATATGGGATTGATTGTTAATGTGATAAAGCCAGGAGATACCCCTGTCTCTCAGTAGGTCAATAAGGTCTTGAGGTAGAAGATAGGTTAGTCCACAACTAGGGCAAGGGTCCTGCCCTAGCCTCACTTTCATCCCATTTCCAACCTTCCAAGCTAGCCCCATAACAATAAGATCAAAATAATTTATCACTACATTCCAAATGACAGAGTGATTGGAACACATCTTTTCACTCAGCTTGATCTAGAATTATAATGAGCATGGGTGGATATACTTCGATAAAACAACCAAGATCCATAGATTATGGGTGTATAAAATCCTCCACCCACACTTTGTTGCAAGAGCCTTAGAGAACATAAAAATGTTTTTTAGACCCCATCTGCGAAGTGATTTAGGTAGAGCGATACATTTACACTTTACTAAGGGGAGGAAAAAATGATCACATGATCTAGCCCATAGAAATTCAAATCATATCCATCTAAGTTTTTCCATAATACCCCATGGAATCCAAGTCGTAGACATCGAAAACATGGGAATAACTTTGAGCACTGATTTCACTAGAACCAATCTTCGTGCTCTTAACAACCACTTGAAAAGCGATCCTTTTAATCTTTTCTCCATTTTAGCGATTAACCACATCCAATCTTCTTTCTTATAGAAATTTGGTTCCAATAAAATCCCAGATATTGTAATCCTTCTTCCATCTCTGAAATTTGATACCAAAAAATTTCCCTAAGATTTTTAAGTTCAAATCCCTCCATATTTTGAGTAGATATAGAATATTTTCATAAATTTACAACCATCTTAGTAGTTTTATCAAATAGGGAAATAATCTCGACTAATTTTGCCACATCTCAAATAGAGTCATTACAAAAAGATAGATTGTCATCTACAAATAATAAATGTGTAATAGCAAGAGCATTTGAGATAACTACACCATGGAAAACCCCTTGGCATTTAACATCCTCAATAAAACGATGGAGACATTCAACAACTAATAGAAACATCAATGGGGACAAGGGATAGGCTTGCCTCAAGCCTTTCTACGCATGGAAGAAGGGAGATGTAGATCCATTTATTAATACAACAAAAGAGACCGATCTTAAGCATCCCATAACCCAATTGATAAAGTCAATAAAAAAACCCAAGTGAGTCAAAAGTAATATAATTTACATCCATCTTACATGAACACAGGCTTTGGAGAGATCAATTTTTATGACAACAACTTTTAATCTAAGGATTTTGATAGTACGAAGGCTTTACTGTGCCACCCCAATGGCTTCATGGATCTATCTGCCTTCCAGAAACCCAAATTGTTCTTTTGATATAGCTCTTGACAAGATACGCTTAAGTCTTCTTGCAAGGATCTTAGGGATGACCTTGTAGAGACAATTACACAAAGAGATAATACATGTCTTCAATGGCGGAAGGTTTATCAGCTTTGGGAATAAGGGCTATGAAGGTAGTGTTGAAAGCCACCAAGAATAAACCTTCCCTTCTAGATATTTTTACCACTTCCAATAGATCCTTACCAATAATATCAAAAAACCCCTCTAAAAATTCAATCCCCCCCCATCAGGCCTTGGAATTTTATCTTTTTGAAAGGTAGCCAAAACAATGTTAAACTCCCTTTCAAAGACCTCTTCCACCAACTCTATTATCTTCATCTTCCACACATATGGGAAATAGTTGTGGAACCCTAATGACTTTGATTATATTAGCCCTTGTAGGCTCTTGAAACAAATTATGAAAATAATCTCTTGGTAAGGAGGAAAGTCCCTCAAAATTTGGGACCTCCCTACCATCCCTATTCATTAAATTCCAAATTGTATTACCCATATTCCTTTCCTATACATAATCTTGGAAGACTCTATTATTCCCATCCCATCCTTCTAACCAAAGGGTTCCACTTTTTAATCTCCAAGATGCCTCATGCACATCAAGGATGGCCTTCTAGGTGAACTAGAGCCTCCCTAGATTTTGCATACAAGAATTCCCAGTCACCAAAATAAAAACAACAATAATGTCCCTCTCTATGTCCATATGTTCCTTATCTTATTTCTAGTATTTGATCTTTTCCCAATCCATGGCCTTACTCTTAAAACTCTTTAAGTTTTCTTCAAACTGTTGAGCAACCAAATGACCATTTTATGGAACATAGGGGAACCAACCATCTTTGATGAAGTTGAAAATTTGTTCCTCTTTTATCCATGAAAATTTTAATTTAAAGGGGCTTCTAGGGTTGGTTCCATGATCTTTAATCTCTAGCAAAATAGCATAGTGGCTAGATTTGCCCCCGAAAACCAACCCACTAATGAAGGATGTTGAAATTATCCACTAAAGCACCAACAACCAGAAATTTTGCAATCCTCTTTTTTATTTGCTCCTCCCCTATACGAAGATTCCTCCACATGGAATTAAGACTTACAACCTCTATATCCAACAAATTTGTAGCCTCTATTTTTCTTACAAAAAAATATGACAGGTTGTCAATTCTAGTTCTGGGGCCCCCAAGACTCAGCAACGCCCATGGAGAAATTTAGATCCCCAACAAGAATCAAGTTTTCAACTTCCAACACCTTTAAACCAAAAAATATGCTCCAGAAATCTAATCTTCCTTCACAAGGAACATAAAGGTTATACAAGTGAAGTGAGCCCCCAACTCTAAGGAAAAAAATTAATCCCCAAACCAGAGCATATACTCCATACATTTTGCACAAGAAGTTTACAAGCTAGCTACCCAACAATGATTGCCCCAATGAGAATATCCATGAGTGTCTGAGGCAATGAATTTTCATCCTCCAAATAGAGATTCCAACAAAGTTGAGACAAATTCACTAGTTCCCAAGGTTTCTTGGAGGAAAATTATATCCAGATTCTCTAACCTGACTAACCGCTTTAACACACATATTTTGGAGGAAATTTCCAAACCTCTAAAGTTGAAGGATAAAATTTCCATTATGAGACCACTCCTTGGGCGTTCACAACTCTAAGCAACCGAGTAAATGATAATTGTCTATCAACAATCGTCTTCTCTCTTGCCTTTTCTTTAGCTTTGGATAGGGTAGATTTCGTCCCACAAGCTTTGGATCTTAGGGAGGAGAGGAAAATTTGATGAAGTCTAGAAAACTGGCCAGTAGTTGAAGGAAATATTTTCCTAGATCTTAGATTATATAGTATCTCTCCACCCTCAAGATCCCTAAAACAACTAGAAAAATAGATGCTTTTGGAGAGGGAAGAGACATCGATCGGGAGAGGACCACGAAATTGACCTAAGAAGAATGACCTCTAGATACAGGATGCATAGCTTCAGATCCCAAACCCCTGAGAAGCAAAACCATAATCATTTCCCAAAACTATGATGGAATTTGTAAGTATAGTAATAGAAGGAAGGGGCAAAAGAGAACCCAAAGTGGGAGAGGTTGGAGCAGTCTTATCTTAAGATACTTGAGGAGAGAACCCAACAATAACAACCTCCTCAGAAGAGTAAGGCCCAACATATGCCTGTCACAACCCAGTCTAATCAACCACCATATTTTCGCCATCCATCGAGCCTCTTGATCCATCCTTCAAACGTAATCCCAAATCCAACAAGGGATCAACTTTCATTTTTTTCTAGACCTCTCCCCACATCAAACCTTTATTGAAGGGAAGAGTACAATGTCTTGCAATATGGCCATACTTGTGACATTGTTTGTAGTAGAATGGTATACCTTCATAGTCAAGCACTTGAAGCCACTCTACCCCCTGCTAACATTTATTGTTTGATACATCCTATTGCGCAGGTCTAAAGGCACTAGAATTATTTCCATTGACATATCCCTTGTCTCTCTGAAGGAGTAATCCGCTTGAAGAAAAGTCCCAATGCTATTCCTGAGGTCTTTAAAACTCTTATCATTCCACATATGGGTCAGGAGGTTGGGGAACCAAACCTAGATGGGGACTACACCAACCCTCCCATAAAAAGCATCGAATAGTGGAATCCAAAATTTAAAAATTATCAACGTAGAATCAATGCAACAAACATAGTTTTTAATGAGGGAAACCTCCTCATGCATATTGAAGGTTAACAATATCTAATCCTTAGACAACATAACAATTTATAGGAGCAATTAAACCTTTGGGGACATTTCTACCAAAATCCACTCCTAGAGCGTTCCTAGGCAAATTTTTTGACCCCTTTCCCTTCCAAACAAGAAATTAGTTGCCAAAGATTCCACCTGTTTCGTTTTAATAACATCACCCAAACACATCTTGTATTGAGCAGGGTTTTTTTTTTACTTTTTAAACCTTGTTCTTTCTTGGCTTCTATTTTGAGCCTAATGAGCCTTTCACTGGTGAATGTGAGGCTTCCTCCATTCTCCCTTCCTTATCATATTCTCCCTCATTTGGAAAACCTAATCCCTTCACATCTTCGTCCCTAGCCACCACGAACGAGTTCAAAAAGTTACTTTTGGTTGGTTGGAACTCCTCCACCACATGTTCAGTAGACATAATTTTTTCCAATTCCACTGCATGCACACCTCTTACCACTTCTGAGAAAGGTAAAGATGCTTCATCCCCCCTCCCCCCGCCTCCCCCTGCCCCCGAATATTCTAAAGGGTTGACAAACCCTAATTCTTGAAAATCACCCAATGAAACTTCCAGTGCAAAAAATTCAAAGAAAACAGGGAGTGAAGGTTCCAAAATATTAATACCCATCAACGTCACTTCAACCAAAACACCTCCATTTACTGGCAGAAGGGTAAAACCTTGAGTTACCAGATATACTGAGGGAGAAACATCCAAGAAACTTACCCCCTAATCTTTAGCCACATGGCTTGCAAGCATAATCACCTTTGAAGAAAACTCTCTTGTAGTTATCATAACTCAGTAATGTAACCACCTACACCGAATGAGAAGGCCCTTGACCACCTAAATTCCTCATCAGAAGAAAGAAAAAAAAAATGTTTGTCTTGCCAAGACTCACGAGAAATCTGTCAACTCTGAATGTTCCATACTGTGAGACCCCCTTACTATACAATAAAAAAATGTCTGTAATGTCGAGGAAACCAAGCTAGGCAACCAAGCTCCCTTTAAAAGTTGATCAAATCCTCAATTAATATTCATTAGAATCAAATTTAATTTATTAACTTTTA
>APFE031156336.1:40392-58707 GCA_000404065.3 Pinus taeda
TCAGGAAAACTACTTTCACATGAAAAATATGCCAAGAGGGTCAACACCTTTGCTGCTAATCAGATTGCAGAAAAAGCCAGCACATCAGCAGAAACAGGGCCAGCATCAGGACAGACCCTTTTCAACAAGGTGGAGAGCTTATTCTTCATTATGAATGAAATTAATCACTTTTTTGATGAGCCTCCCAATTTTTATAAGTATACAGAGGCAGATGAGACCATACAGTCAATTTTGAGGCATCAATTGCCTACACAGGAAGTCTGGAATAGTTTGATACAATTACTGCTAAACCAAAGCCATTAATTATGTTTTTTTCCTTTTGAAATATTTAAATTGTCATGCACATGAAAATAAGGATATATCAGCATGTATGCAGAGAGAGGCTGAGCCAACTCAGCACAACCATTCAGCCACCACAGCAGCACTGGCAGTCACAGGTGACAGGGCCGAAAAGCTACAGGAGGACAGAGCTGCGCAGACACGTCATTCAGCAGTTATAACAAAGCATTCAACCGACTCAGTGAGCTCCAAAGGTCGAAAACTTTTGACAGCAGTAAAAGAGCATTTATGTTGTATTAAAGGCTGCAATAACTTCTTATCTACTATTTCTGTACGAGTTAATGAAGATATTTTATTTCTCAGATGACTCAATGCCTGAGATATTTTGTATGAAACACTTCTATATATTCCCCCTCGCATGAGTTAGCAGGGGTTGGATGTTGGATATTATTGATATCTATTATATTGTTCTTTTACCGTAAACTCTTGGAGAAGTAATACAAAAGATGATGGAATTTCCAAAGCTCTATGTTGCTTGATGCATTGTGGTGTTTAGCTGAAAGTTACAGGATTCCTGCGTATTTCATGGAACAATAAGTTTTTCTTACAACTCTTGGTTATGTGTTTTGTTATCTTTCATATCTCTTTCATGTTTCCTGTGTCTTACAATGAATAGCAAGAAAAAACAATAGTTCCAGGATTTAATCACAGATTACCCTGAACTCAATCTAAGCTATTTTGAATGTTTTTCTTCAGTTATAGTAATGAAGGTGTAATTCTTAATTTCTACCCTTTTACACTATATCTTTCACAGTGATTATTGTTCGAGGAATTCAAGTTTGCTCCTGAGGAATATATCTCTTTCTCACACCCCAGCTTAGTGGAAAATTCTTAATTGCTTTTCACTAGTTGTTTACATTCCACCATCATAATTTCAAGTTTGTTTCATGAAGTATCTAAATGGCCCTGTAACTCTAAATGCTCGAACTCAAGATTTCAAGAAACCAATAGCCACAGACTCTATCGCCCAATGGACTAACATTATCTGCAGATCTCCACTTTAAGTATAGAAAGACATCCTTCCAAACAAACATAAACCAAAACCCTTCATAACTAGCCTAAAATCTCCACAGAGCAGAGACAAACCTTAAAGAGAGAGCCCTCTCTGATCACAGCTGGGCTAGAAGTTGTAATCCAAAGATTGGTTAGTGGTTACCCCGACCGTATTCCCTTGGGAGTCATAGGGAACAACCTGGGTGATAACAGGCCCCATCTTAACTGATCTTGCCCATCTGTAACCAAGATCTTCCTCTATTTTAATATTTTCATGAGTTCTTATGTTTTTGCTTTTATGGGGTCATCCCCTCTGCATTCTATTTTCCTCTAGCTTCTCCATTTCTCAGTGTCATGAGGAAGATTCCAGAAATCCCTAACTTTTGTTAGTCCTTGGAAATCAGTTTCCTGCTTGATGCTCATAAAGTCCTTCCTTAACAACATTGGTTCTTGTTGCCATTTATCTTCCCAGAAGAGAGCTTGTTCTCCTACTTTTATTTCCCAGAAGTTGTTGTCTTGCACTAGGCTTCTGTTATCCTAGGCTTTATTCCAGATGTGAGAGCCTTTTATGTTCCCTGGCATTCTGATAAGATCACTTGTTTTCCAGGAGCTTGCATATTTTTCTTTCCAAGTTTTAGCCCATTGCACCCCTAGTTCTTCAACCCATCTCCACCAAAGTTTGGCTCCTAAAACATTACTTAGAATCTCCTGATCGTGTAAGCCTAGGCCTCCATGACTTTTGGGTTTACAGATTTTATCCCAAGAAACAAGGGCCCATTTATTTCTAGTTTCCTCCTTGCCCCAGAGAATGTCTCTCTGAATGTTCCTGAATTGTTGTAAGACCCCTTTGGGAGCTGGTAGGGCTGATAAAAAGAAAATAGGGACAGATTGAAGAAATGCCTTCGTCAAAATCAACCTGCCAGCAAGGTTCAATGCTCTGAAAGTCCATCTTTTGATCTTGTCTTGCATTTTGTTGAGCACTGGTTCCCAGATACTTTTGTGCACTGTTTTATCTATAAGGGGGATTCTGAAATACTTTGAAGGGAGGACCTCCCTTTGGAAGCCCAAAATTTTGGAGATGTTCCTTTGAATAGCAATGTTAGTGTTTAAGAAAAAAAAATGATTTGGAGAGATTGACTTCCATACCTGAAGCCAAAGCGAAGTCATTTAAGATTTTTTTGTATGTTGTAGCTTCCTTGATTGTGGGTGTACCTTGCAGCATGGTGTCATCCACAAATTGTTGATGATTCAAGGCTTGGTTGTTCTCCGTTAATTGGAGGCCCTTGATCTTTCCGAAGACTTTAGCATTTTTAATGGTTCTGCCCAATCCTTCCATCATGAGGATAAAAAGAAAGGGAGAGAGTGGGTCTCCTTGCCTAAGGCCTCTGGAAGGAGTGAAGATCTCTGAGGGCAAGCCATTCACCAGAATTGAAAATCTAGGTGAAGTAACCAAATCCATAACCCATCTGATCCAGTCATGATCAAACCCAAAAGCGGAAAGGACCTTTTTGATGTAAATCCAGTTCACCTTGTCCTACACTTTTGCAATGTCTAATTGCATCATCATACCAGCCTGCCTTTTTCTAGTGAGTGAGTGAACAACCTTGTGGGCCTGAATAATATTATCCAGTATTTTCCTTCCTTCAACATAGCCAGACTATTCCCCAAAAATCAAAGAAGGAAGAAGAGGTTTGAGTCTGTTGGCCAAGATCTTGGCAATAATTTTGTAAACTACATTGCATAAAGCAATGGGTCTGAACTTATCAGGAGTCAGGGTTGAATCTTGTTTGGGGATCAGGAAGATGAAGGAGGTGTTAAGGGCTTTCAGAATGGATTTGCTTCTTCTGGAGTCCTCTACCACATCCAAAATATCTTGTTTGACAACATTCCAGTAGGATTTGAAGAAGTCAACATTAAAACCATCTGGACTTGGAGCTTTTCCATTATCCATATCTTTGATAACCATGCTGACCTTTGCTTCGGTTACTGGTTTGTTCAGATTAAATTTATCTTCTCTAGACACCATCCTGGGAATATTCTTTATAATATCCTTGATGTGTTGGTCTCTGTCTAGATTATTTTCATTTGTGATGCCTCTGAAATGTTGAACCATCACAGCTTCAATATCCTTGTGAGAGGTCTAAAGCTCCCCATATTCATTCAATATTGAGGAGATTCTATTGTGCTTTCTGTTGTCTATGGTGAAACAGTGATAAAAGCTAGTGTTTCATTCACCTTCTCTGAACCATTGAACTCTAGACTTTTGTCTCCAAAATATTTCCTCCTATTTGCATAAATTCTCTGAATCAAGGTTGTGTTTTTTAGCTTGCTAGCTTTTGGTTTTATCAAAACCATCTGTGATCATTGCTTGGTTTAGTTCCTGCATTTTGATCTCAATTGATTTTTTGTTTACAAAAATGTTACCAAAATCCTTCTTGTTCCATTCTTTGAGTTTGATTTTTATGTGCTTTGGTATTTTATGGAGGAGGAACATTTTGGTGCCCTAAACCTGTAGATCTTCGGACCACCATTTTTCAATGTTGCTGATGAAATTTGGGTGGGAGAGCCAGATATTCTCAAATATGAACGGTCTATTCCTGGGAGCATCAATTCCCTTGATTTCTAATTGAATCAACCAGTGATCAGAGCCTCCAAAAGGGAGAACACTTGCAGATATTTCTGTATTTGTGAGCATCAGCTTCTTGGAGACCAAAAATCTATCTAACTTGGAGGCGACCTGAGCATTGTCTCCTCTTTTGTTGTTCCAAGTAAAAAGACCGTTATGCATTTTAGAGTCAACCATTTTCATGTCTTCTGTGAAAGAATGGAATCCTACTAAATCTCTACTAAGGATTCTAGTGCCTCCTTTTTTTTTGAAAGATATTTAATCATGTTAAATTCTCCTCCAATGACCCAAGGGATTTCTTTATGTCTACTTCTGAGATATACCAGGGAGTTCAGAAATCTAAGCTTCTCATCTATTCTCTGAGGACCATAGACATTCATAACCAGGAGGGTCTCAGACATCCCCATTGGTTGAATGATAGTTAATAAGTAATTTCTCGTTGCCTTTGCATATACAATGCTGACATTTTGGGGGTTCCAAAGAGTGAGAATGCCTCCAAATGTGTTCTCTGCTTTGACTTCTAGAAACTCAAATATAATGAGCCATTTTTTGTGGATTTGTTTTATTTTCTGAATGGAGAATTTTGTTTCTTGAATGAAGATTATGTCCGGCATTGCTAGTTTCATTCTGTTACTTAGCATTCTTTGTTTTCTTTTACTACGTAGACCTCTAATATTCCATGATATGAAATTCATAATTAAGGATTTGTAAAGGAGTAACTGGTTAGATCTTTCATCTTACCTAAATCTATCATTAGCTTCCCACACTCCATCAAGAGCTCATTTTGTTTTTTTCTGCCTCTCTTCTTTCCTGGATTTCTGGTGGCTAATCCTGGATTTAATTTCATTGTTTACACCCCTTTGTGCTCCTTTTTTTGGATGTTTTTACCCTTCTCGAGTCCTAGTTCTTGAGTTTTCCATAAAACAAACTGTTGTATTCTGTTGCATTCTTCTTGAGGCAAAGAATCTATTCCTCCTTTGGTTCCTTGCATAAGGAATCCTTCCAAATCCAAGTTTTCCTTGTCAAGAATTTCTTGTAGTTCATGATCTTCCAGATCTGTTTCACTTTGGGTCATTTCCTGGTCCATTTCCATTTTTGTTTCACTTCTCATGGCTTCTTTTTGAGAGTCAATGTCTGGAGAATGATTTTTGTCCTCTTTTTTACTTTTTCTTTAGCATATTCCTCCTGATATTGATTCTCTCTTGTGATTTATTCAGGCTCTTCTAGCACTTGAAACTTATTCTGACTACCCGTTTTCCCCTCAGTGTGTTGTTGCTTTGATCCCTTTTTCCTCCCCTTCCTCTAGTAGCCACTTTCTGAAAGCTTTCAGTGTCCTTCATTGTATTAGCTTTTTCTTTGTTATCTTCTTTGCTGAGAAGGCAATCTCTCAACAAATGCCCATGTTCATGGCATCTTTGGCATCTGAAAGGGATATGTTCATAATCTACAGTCTGCACCCACTCCTCATCAAAAACTTCCAGGATAACTTCATCCGGAAGTGCTCCTGATAGATCCATTTCCACACATATCCTATCAAAGGAGGTATATTTTCCCATTCTTGTGGCTTCAGAGGCTTTAACAAAGCGTCCTAATTTATTGCCGATGGCAGCCAACGATTCAGTTTGCCAATAATCAAGAGGTAGAGAGTAGAGCCTTACCCACACAGGAACTGAAGAGAAAGTTTCCCTCTCTGGGAAAAAGTTCATTCTCCAGGGTCTCATATAGAGACCTCCTACAGCAAAAAAATAGGGTCCTCCTTTGAATATTCTTTCTTTGTCTTCAATGTTAGAGAACGCTACTGTGAATAATCCTTTTCACCCAAGATGTAGGTGAATGCTTCCTTTAGGCTTCCAATGATACTTGATTCACATCTGTAAAGCCTTTTCAATGGGCCATAGCCCCATGAATTTACAGATAATGGCGTAGGTTCCCATATGTTCCCTCTGCTCTTGCAGAGCAGGATCATTTAATATTACTCGAGGAGTGATTTCTGCTTTTGGTTTGCAAGGTCCTTTTTGTTTTTTGTCTCTTGAATCCAGACTTTTGTCTTCTTCCTCTTTGTCCTTTGTGCTGTTATTTTCTTTTGTTATAACAAGTCTAACTATTGATATTTACTAATGGATTCTTCCTCATTATGTGGGGATGAATTTTCCATGTCTTTGGAGATTTCTAATGTGACGGATCTCAAAAACAAGTCCAAGAGGACTTTATCTTCAAACAGAGCTTTACACAAGCTACAACACTTCCACAATTCATGTATATGATCTGATATGTGGGTAAAAGGTGTTTGTTTGAAGTGGGTGAGGATTTCCAGGCCTTAATCATGGAGAATCAAGAGCTAGAAGAAGGTGAGGAATGTTGTAGCTAGTGAGCTAAAGTTTCCATGTGATGTAAAAGGATGGTCAACATACCATTTTGTTGCAGGCCCAGTAAGGGTGCATTGAAATGGTCATAATCTAATAGTATCATCGGTGATACCATTATATGAACACCATAGGTGAAAATTCATGACATGGTTTCCTAGGTCTTTGCCCTATTTCCCTTCAAACTTTGGAATGTTCGAAGGGAGCTTGGTGGGCATAGCTGGCCAATTTTGGCCATAGGCGATAGCATCATTGGTTAGCTTTCTTAAATCGAGTAGGTTTAAAGAAGATAAGAATGAGATTTATGAGTTATCTTCCCTCGCAAAACAATTTTGGATAGTTATATGAAAATGGTTCCTCTGTGGGAAAGTTTCAGGAGAACTACCTCGATGGGTGTCTCACAGACTATCCATAGGAGTGGTGTGTGGGCTCCCTAAAGGAATATCACATGGGCACCCTTCTAGGGTGTTGAAGGGTGTACTTCAATGGGGAGGGGTCCTAAGCAAATATGTACCAATAAATTAAGATCCAATAATGGTGGTTGTGTGACATCCTCTATGCCTAAATGGCGGGAGTCCTAGCACACCTCCTAGTAATGGGGGGAGATTTAAAAAACGTCTAGATTGATGGGGAGTTGTGGGGCCCTCTATGGTGTTGATTAGAGTGAGTGCTACTTTGTGTTTGGTTCGAGAAGGAGATAAATATCAATGCAATAACATCACATATATCAAACAAAAATGAAGATACAAATGTTTACTTTCCTTTTACAATTAAGTTATGTGATCGATCAAACAAAAAATGGTTTTTGTTTGTTGCTTATGATAAAAAATACTATGTAGACCTAATCGTCCTTAGCGCTCTCAAATTGATTGGGCCTTGCGAAGATGTCTTCTGATGGGTCTTGGGGAAATTTCTTCAAAGAATTGGCGATGCCTTCCAGCAGTCAAAGATTCAACCAAGGTAATGGAAATGAGGCTCAAGTGTTGCCTACACCATCACCTATAGGGAAAGGATGCTCTAGATTTTGGTCACTAAAGTGCCTTCATTCCACATGAGCATTCGATTATTTAGCTTCTTGATAGTCAGTTACCAGTATCAAGCATTAGATGGGTCAGGTAGCCCCAAAGAGTACCACAGGCACTGGACCTAAGCTGAATCCCCTCAGAATCAGGTCTCTGCCATGCTCGAGTATTATTTTCCATGAGATGATTGAAGGATTTTAAGCTCCCTCAAAAGTCAAAAACAATGTTTCAAAGGTGTAACATGACCATGGTGGCTTATGGGATGCCTACCCCAAATGGTCCTAACCTGAACTATAAATTTTTTGGTTGGTTTTAAGGAGTCTTAATTCACCTATGGTGTGATTTTGTAAGAAAAATTAAACTAAGTACACAAAGCTCTGGAAATTGGATGCCTTCTAGTACAAATCTTATCGAAGCTTAGTGTGTGATGAAATAACTACAAGAGAAAAGGTCATTGGTGAGGGTCATGCTTGTGACGAACCTTTAAGGTCCATCACCAATGTCGCATATGGTGACGGTCTTTAAAAAAGTGTTGTTGTAAGTGTATGATGGCCCTTTAAGGTTTGTCACCAAAGACTTTTTCAATGACACTTTTGGTGAGGGTCATTAAAGGACCGTCACTAATTCTCTCTTTGGTGACACTTTTGGTGAGGGTCATTAAAGGCCCATCACTAATTCTCTCTTTGGTGACACTTCTAGTGACGATCTTTTATTGACCCTCACCAATGCGCTTTTTGGTTACTTTTGGTGATGGTAAGAAAATTTTTGTCATCATTGATCATTCCAATGAGTTTTTGATGACACTTCATTCTAGTGACAGACCTTTAAGTTCCATTGCCAATGTCGCATATGGTGATGGTCTTTAAAAAAACATTGTTGTAAGTACATATAGTGATGAGCCTTTAAGGTTTGTCACCAAATCCATTTTCAATGACACTTTTGGTGAGGTTCGTTAAAGGCTTGCCACTAATTCTCTCTTTGGTGACACTTCTAGTGACGATCTTTTATTGACCCTCACCAATGCTCTTTTTGGTTACTTTTGGTGATGGTCAAAAAATGTTCGTCATCATTGATCATTCCAATGAGTTTTTGATGATGCTATGTACCTGTTACTATATTTTTTGTCAAAAGATAACAATTTAAGACCATTGTTGTGGAGTCTTTTTCATTATGTGTCCAAGGTCATAGTGGTTATAGTCAGTCAATTTTTTAAGAAGTAATTAGTTTGTATCATTTCCCTCAAGTCATAAGAATATAGTTTTCCTATGAATCAACACATGATTCATCTCTATAAGGTTTATTATCTAGCAAATTTCCTTTAAATAAAGTTCCACTAGTGTGTGTAGGAACTATATTATTTAATACATAATCAAGATCTATCAAGTATATTAATGAGAGAGACCTAGCACTCCTCAACACTCATGGCACATGTTAACATGCTTTGGAACAGTACACTAACATTCCTAGGAACCTCACATGTCTTGGAACATATTTATACCGGGAACATCTTTGTACCTAGAACATCTTGCCATGAGTAGCACGCCCAAGCACATGTTGGCATGCCCTAGCATAGCATAACACTCCCCTATCATGTGTTGGCATGCCATGTAGACCCTGGCATGCACTGAAACACGTTAGCACAATATTGCATTGACACATGTTAGCACTTGGCACACATTGGCACTTCGCATGTATTGGAACATATTATTAGTGTGCCTAGCATGCCCCTTTTGAAAAATATAAAGTCCCAACTTATTAACCCTGTTATCTGTTCATTTCCTTACATTTTAACTTGGTTACTCCTTTTGTTTCCTTGAAACTCCTTGACGCATATTGGCATACTCTGGCACCCTACACATCCTAGCATGTCTTAGCACATGGCATGCCTTGGCACTATTTGGCACATTTTAGCACACCCTAGAACTACCTAGCACACTCTAGCACTTGTTGACATGCCTTCGTATTCCCTGGCATGCCTTATCCATGCTTAGCATACCTTGTCAGTCCCTCCTTGGCATGACAGCTAGCACTCATTGACACTCCCTGACACACCCTCATATTCATTCACTTCCATGCATTTTGACTTAGTGCTCCCTTGTGTTTTCTTAATACTCCCTAACACTCTTGAGCATGCATTGGTACTATCTAGCACACCCTAGCATTCTTAGATATGCTTTGCCACTTCATAGCATGCAACACACTACCTGATGCACATTGGCACTTGCACATGTTGGCAGTTGGCAAGTCTTAGCATGTTTGGCATGTGTTGAGATGACTTGGTATTCTTTGGCATGGTTTAATATTAAAGTTATTTGATATCAATTATTGGAAACTAGATGAGAAGAAACGAAGGAAGATTTTGCACTTAGAATGCATTGACACTTGGCACTTGGCACCTATTGGCACCTAGTGTTGGTGTGCTTAGCATGCCCCTCATGTAAAAGGTAAATTGATGACATATTAACCCTATTATGTGTTCATTTCCTCTTAGTTTAAATTGTTCCTCCATTTTTTTCCTTGACTATCCCTAGCATGCATTGTCACACCCTTGTACATCTCGGCATGCCTTAGCACTTGGCACATCTTAGCTTGTTTGACATGTCTTCATACTATCTGGCACATGTGAACATGCCCTAGCATTCCCTAACACACCTTGGAAGTCATGACCTCACAACTAGAATCAAATTTTTCCATGACTTGGGAATCTTACATTCACTTGAACACCTTGGCACTCCCTAGTTGTCATGCCCTCTGTTATCCTCCACAATGTCCCAAGCTGATGAGGAGATCGATGGAGGTAACAACAGACCAAGCTTTTAGTTTGGTAGCTAGCCCTACCAAACCAAAGAGGGTTCTCTCTATGAAATCACATCAAGAGATGACTAGAATGTAAAGGATTTTAGGCTATATAGCTAGGCTCAGGTGGGTTTTTGAAAATTTAGGGATTTGTTGCTGGATAAGGGAGAAAAAGCAGGTAGCTAGGTTAGAGGATCAAAGGGTTACAACAGCAAAAATATAATGGATCCAGGTAGCATTGGATCTTAGTGTTTTTTGGTGTAGTGTACTATCTAGAAGAAGCAAAATGTCTTAATGAGCATGAAACATGAATTCATTAAGCAAGAAAGAAAGTAACACAGTGATTTTTCAATCAAAATAGAGCTTGATGCAAAGAATTATGTATGTAAATTGTAAGGAAAACCATTGAAGAATTTATGAACAGAAAGAGAAGATGAATGTCTTTCATATAAATCTATAAAAAAGAAAAAACAACATCACAGGCTTATTGCACATGAATTCCTAGATAATAGCTGCAAACTGTGTCCTTTGATTTCCAGAAAATGTCCAAGTACAAGCTACAATAGTTCTCGCCTCTGAAATCCAACTTGTTATATCACTTGGAAACTAATACATAAAGACCAAAACAACATCTCCCCACTCTCAGGGGTTGAATCCATGACTCTAGGAACTATTCCATGAGGTGTTCTAACCAAACCCTAATGTCTAGGGAAGTTTAAAACAACTTCTACAATTAACTTTGACTCCAACCTCTCTCACAAATCAGGTGAAATTTACATCAAAGCAACTCAAAAATACTAACCACCCATTATTTACATTTACTTTTACCCCTCACATTCATCTACTTCACCTTTTTTACTTTTACCAATGTCAAACTAGGAATCACAAAAAAATACACAGTGAAAAATTTACAAAAATCTCATAAATTTCCAGGCTCGTAGCGAGCTATTGGAGGCCATTTTTGAATGCCTTCCTGAAGTCCAAATCTAGACCTGAAGTTTGTTCTAGAAATCTGGGAGAGTGTAGATGTCTTTAGAGTATTTTGGCACTCAAAAGGACCCATTTTTGGCTAAGATATGGCCATTCTCTGAAGGTGTCCCCAAGTGCGCAACGAAATGGGAAAAGAGGGGTAGAAAGGTGGTTTTTTTCCTGCTTTTTGCAAATTTCTCAAAACCTGCGCGCCAGACTAGAAAAGTGGGAAAATGGATTTTGCGAGGGGTCATAATATTTCCAAAAATTCTGATTTTCCATCATTTAGAGAGCTAAAGAAGAAGTGCAATGTGAGCTTGCTGCTCTCTTAGATAGAAAATTGCCAAAAAATTGCAAGTCTGCACCAAAACACAAAATTTTCTCCAAATCCTCCAAAAATTTGTCCAGAGATGTCTGATGAGGTATGTTATGAAATAATGGATGCATCAGCAAGAAAATATTACTTACCCTTCTCCTCTTGGCTAAATTAGGGTTTCCTTTAGTTTTTCCTTCAACTGCTTGATTTTGACCTTGGAAACCTGATTCCTTGTGTAATAATGGATGGCCATTTTCTTTTGAAACTTGTTATCCATGATGTTGGAATTTTCAAGGATATTATCAAGGTGGAAATTTACTTTGTCAAGCGAAAAATACTTGTCCTCGTTTATTTCCATGGCAATCCTATCTTCAAAGGTCAATTCTTCCATTTGTGGCTTTTGTTCTCTTTCCCATTTGAAGTGCCTTCCTAAGACCCATTGTCCTTGGTATCTTCCTTGCCACATGTCCTTCATTCTTCTCAGTTTCCTTATGATCCACCACTTCCTTTCCTTTCGTCTCTTGTTTCTTTTCTTTGATTTTCTCTTTATCCATGACTAGTGTTTTACCTTAAGTTTATTGTTTTCTTGCTCAAGGAATGAAATGATGAATTTGTCCCTTTCCAAATTGTCCTTGAGATCCATGATCTAAGAGTCCTTCTATTTGATGACTTGTTGCATGGTTTGATGCTCATCATGTGCCTCCAAGTCAACCAGGTCAAAGTCATGCTCAATGGGCTCCTCATCATGCAAATAAGCCTCATGAAGTGATGGTGATCCTTGTTCTGTTGATGTAGTAGGCTTGGCCCCTTCCTCAAATTGAAGAGAAAACGCAAGCCTTATGCTTCTCTGATATGTCTTGGTCACCTCAGGCCTAGATTCCTGGAAACCTCATCATGTTTTCTTGATGACCCCACCTCCATGGGATGTACTGACATGGTTTGGTGTTGGCTTGGTGAAGTGGTTATATGCGTTTTCTTGCATGCCTCAATGAGGGTGTCCCATGTCATGCTCTTCTTTGTCAACTAATGTAGTACTATAACCTTTACGAGGCTATGGTGAATGAGGCTGGGATAATATACTTTTCCTTCCAATTTCACCCTTTTAGAGATTTTGGTTGGGCTCCTATACAAGTAGCTGGACAAATTTAGAGACTTGGCAGCTATAAAGTGCATGAGTAGTCTTATGTGGTATTGATATAGCCTAGAAAATTTTCCATCACATGTGAATAATTTCATGATAGCCTTCATCAATGGTGCATATCTCTCCAACAAGTATCTGAATGGGAAAACATGTGAGTGAGCTCCTTTTTATCATGATTTCAAGTAGGGTTTGTACTCTTCTAGGTATAGGTTCATGCCTTTGAACCAATTTTCACCATGGTTTGTTATGCCTGTAGCTTGAGAGAAGGCATCCACTAAAAACATGAAATTAGTCCCTGCAATGGTGATCTTGCCTTCCTTCAAGGTGATGGAAAATATACCTGTGAGATGCTCAATATGGTAACCTACTTCCTGCACTCTTTGACAAAACCCTAAACAATTGACATCTTCAAAGAATTTCATGAAAAATGGGGAGGAGGTGATTTCATTACAATTAGAGGGCTCAAAACTTAGTATATTTCCCCCCTTGTTGTACTTCCTTTTCTCTGATGGTGATGAGTGTTATAGACATTTTTGGGCACTGCAACCCCAATCATACATGTCCATAAACCAAGGGCTCCTAAGTCCCTAAAAGTGTTGCTTCACACCCTAAAGGAACAAGGTCAGCTAATTACATCATCTCCTAGAAGTTCTCCATGGAAAACTGCTCAGAACGGTCAAAAATAGACCAATACAGACCCCCAGTGCGAGGGTGCGATGCATCCACTCAGCCAACGTAAAAAAGCGATGCATACTGAAACCCTTTTGTAGGGGTGATGGAAGAGAGACAATGGAAGAGAGGTTTGCAAGGTGGATCATCATGAACTTCCAAAACTCACCTGTGACACTGCCTCTGAAATTTGCCCAGGGATGAGTAAAGATCATCGATCCTCCAAGTGGACAAGAATATCAGAGAGAGACACTATCAAAACCTAGAAGCTGACTCACCCCCACAATCATCTTATATATAGAATCAGTCATCACAGAGGAATCCAGAGGCTGGAATATTGTATTTTGTAAGGAAGTGTTGTTGGTTTCCTGGGGCAATATCATAGTGTTGGGTGATCTAAGCTTTTCATGAGGTGAAGAAGGGCTTTCATGCTGGGAGGATGACACTGGGTTAGAACAATGGGTTGTAATCCTCTTTGCTATTCTTGATATTAATAAAATTATTCAATTTTTCCTCCACATTCTTGTATGTTTGATGATATATGCATTTGTGTGGTCAATATATATCTAGTCCTGTATTGTTTATGATTGTAGATCTCTGTTCTTCGACAGTATTATGCTACTTTGATTCCACAGGTGCTCTTTGAAGCTAGGTAGACGAAGGAGGAGCAGCAAAGGTCTGTCAGAAGGGAGAGGAACCAAGAAAGGAACCAAGCACAAGACTGATTGGTGTCCTTTGTTCCCCTCTTATCTACTTCTCATAAAAGAAAGCGAAAGTAGTTTTAGTTTGTTTGTTTCTAAGATAACTACCAGTCTTAGTGGGACTAGCAACTCTGAGTGGACACTAGATTTCCCGATAAAAAAATGGAAACTCCACTGGGGAGCGAATAGATTGTTTTCTTGTCTATATTTGTTTGTTTTATAAACTTACAGATGGAGCCTAAAGTCAAGCCAGCTAGCCTTCGAACTGCATTTTCTATGCAATTGAAAAGTAGATCAATGTTGCTTCAGTCTATCTCTGATTTTTGTTTATAAACTGAGCAATCAATTTGCAAACATTCTAATTGCCCTAGTGGTGGCTCTAGTAACCTCATTAGATCAGTCCCTGCGATTTATATTTACTGAACATCACTTGCTCGGCCTAAATCCCTGAACTGAGCTACAAACTATGACCAAGAACCAAGTTGAAGTCCCGTCCCTAGACCATTGCACCTTCTCCTCTTGGGAATATTGATGCATTTCACCTCCCGTGTCTAGTATTTGCGCTGCATCGCACTTTCCCTGTGTTACAGATGTGCTGATCAAACAAGACCTCTTCTGCTTCTATATTCTAGTTTTTTGTTCACTCTCTTCAGCTTTATTCAGGACTTTTGTTGTCTATGATCAGTATACCATTGTGGAAACCCCCTTCCTTTCCATCATTCCACCTCCATTTTGCAAAGAGTTGTAAATGTTTTTGTGTATTGTGCGCCATTTTCAGTTCTCTTTTACAAAGAAGTAGCGTAATCGAACTATCATTTCTTGATTTGGAAGTGTCACAAGTGTCATTTTCAGTCGTAGAAAAGAATCCTATTGTTCTTGATGGTCGATTATACTATTACTCTTGTATTTGATTTGAATTAGTGGTTTTTTCAAGTGTCGAAAGCAGTTTTCAATTCAAAATCGCAAAGTGTCGTCGTTATCTTCCTTTCGTATTTTGAAGAAAAATTGTTAGTACTATCACTTTGAAAAGATAATTCAGATCTGTACTTAGCATTCTTCTTGTCATTCACACATTAATAAGGCTGAGAACAAATACATGCATGTGCATTTGCATTTAAGCTGCTTGTTTGTTTGATTTAGGACAGTGCATCTAGCGTGTGCTATGTGCTCTATGTTGAAAGAATCTCATTTCTCTTTCCTTAGTAGCTAGGATTTTCATTGCAAAAAGAAGATTAAATGATTGTTTATCATCTTCGATTGCATTTTAGGAATTATATATCTACATCACGCGGTGAACCTGAAAGGCAAATTTCTTAAGCAAGATCAACTGTAAAATAAATTCAATGAACATAAAAATGCTTTGGAACCTAACGCACAACATTTATAAGTCTAGGTTAGAGATGCATTTTGGCGTCGTAAAGCCTGGTAACTATCACTTTCATTGCTGGTTGGGTGATTCCTCCTCTTTGAGACAACAAGTGCCAGTACGGACTTGTGCTCCCACGTACCGTCGAGTATATATAGGGAGACCACAATAGGCTATATTCTTTATCCTTAGGAAGTCGTGTCTGCCACCCTAACTAAGTCAATAGGCGTACCATCTGTCCCAACTAACTCTCGACTGATGGATGGCGTCCATCCAGGGGCTATTTCGATAGTATGGATTGTTCCCGTTTGTTCGTCCAGAATAATATCTGGAATATCTTATGTTGAGTCTCAACACATTGATCCTTTGCAGTGTCAATTTGGGCAATCTGGTCCCCAGAGGCAAATCATTCCTTTGAGCACTGGGTTACCGTCATATGGAGGGCAGTATACCCTTTCATTGTCGCCCCCGGGAGAACAACCATATGAGAGTTCACAACAATTTAGGGTGTGCTGGAATTACATCCACCGGTTGGGTGCCAATACTGCCTCAACAACCAAGAGTTGTATACTCGATGCAACAAAGTTTACCTGTGTCAAATATCCCCACTACGTCAGCTATCGTGACGGTGTCGCAAGTACAAGCATTGCCTGTTGTATGGCAACCTCAGGTTTCTCAAGTTGTAAACAACAACCTCTTGTCCCTACGATGCAACCACAATTACCGACTAGTGGAATGACCCAGGTTCAAACGGGGACCGTTAACCCCCATCTTGCTCAAACAGTCACAACTGGGCAACAACTCATGGCTTCACAACCATGGCTGGTACAATACCAACAAACGCAATTCCAACAAGCTTACCAAATATTTTAGCAACAAGTCTTCGCAAGTAATGGGCAGCCGTATATTCAAAACGGTCAAAATCAATCATATCATAATGGTCATCCCCATCAACCTTACCAGAGTTACCAACATCAAATGCATTATGCTGGTATGCAAAGGCCAACTGCTCAGGCAATTCCATCTTATCCTGGGTATGTCTCGCTGAGCCTGAATCAACAGTTGCCTTTTGTGGTAACTTTAGAGTTACCATATCTAAATATACTAACGAACGATCCAATTTCTTACGCCCCTTGGTGGCCAGCGATTCCACATAAACTTCCGTCAGATATTCCTAAATTTAATGGAAATCCGGGTGAAGACCCGTCGAATCATGTGATGACCTTTCATCTGTGGTGTTCATCCAACACTCTCAACGATGATTTGATCAGGCTTCACCTTTTTCAGTGAACGTTAACTAGTCCGGCAGCAAAATGGTATATTGAATTGCCTAGAGCTTCATTTGATAATTTCATTACCCTAGCCACAACCTTTTTAACCCATTTTCAGTTACCCATAAGGTACGAAACGGGAACAAAACTTCTTACCAATTTCAAACAAACGACGGCCACTCACATATCTGATCATATTCATGAGTGGCGATGTCATCGTAGAATGGTAAAAACATATTTTCCTGATCAATTGTTGGCTAAATGGTTTATTAATTCATTATTACCTTCTATTACGGAAGATGTGGCAAAGGGAGGAGTCATCATTGAAGAGCAAGTTATTGCTCATGCACAATATCTAGACTTGATCTATACTTAGTTTGGCACGTTCTACGATAAAATCCCTGATGCTCCTAGACCGGAATTTTATGTTCCTACCCCTCCTAAATCAAACAAAGACTCTCAAAGCACCCAAGCAAAGAACCCAAGCAATCAGGAGGTAAGAAGAAAAAGAAAGGGAAAAAGAAGAAACAGGAGGAGTCATCTCCTGAAAAATCTTCTGCAAACCCTTCTGGAGATAGGAAACCAAGTCATCCATGCTTTAGATGTGATGAGGATCATTGGACAAGAGAGTGTCCATATAAAGCTGAGCTTAGAAAATTCTTCAAGAATTCAAAAACCTCGGCAGTATTGACTGATCCATTTCTGAACCCAGAAACAAATCTGGTTGCTAGCGACAATGCTTCCCCATCCCAAGTGCTAATGTTTTCTGTTTCAAAGCAACTAAATGATGCTTTGATATCGACAAGGAATAAATATTACGGGAATCCACGATGTCGAACAACAAGGATAATGATCAACCTAGTAGTTCGACAACAACTTCAACCGAAGTTGTGCCACCCATCACTCCTGAACTAATGATAAAACCACCAAAGGGAGTAGTACACAAATTGACGTTTAATCCTCGTGCCAGAGCAACACAACATTATAATATAGCAGAGAATCTGGCCCACTCGTCGTCCACTATGTCGACACTTGAAATACTGCAAAATTGCCCCTCCCAAAAGCAAGCTTTATTGTCAGCGATAGGTGGGATTGACCCAACGGATTCCAATCTTGTGGCCTTTAATAACAAAGGATATGACCCTCAGTCACCAGCTCAACTAGCTTTCCTTATTCAATTGAAATCCCTCAACAAAACTATTCATCGAATAATTATTGATGAGGGGGCATCTACATGTATTATGTCGATGAGTTTTTGGAAAACTTTAGGATCTCCACCCTTGTCGCGATCGTCGACGACATTAAAAGCATTTGATGGATGAACATACACCCCATATGGGATATTGAGTAACTTGCAAGTCGAATTGGGGGGAAAAACGGTAGAAATTGATGTTGAAGTTATTGACGGAAATCTCGATTACAACATCCTACTGGGAAGGCCCTAGATATATTCTATGGCTACCGTTGTGTCAACGTACTTCAGGAAGGTTGCATTTCCCTTCCAAGGAGGAATTACGATCATCGACCAACAAACATTTCTCCCCAACAATTCACAAGTTACGAGAAGAATTCTGATGATCCATGGAAGCCCTCATTCGCTTCAAAATATCGGAGTAGGCCTACTAAAAGACCCTACATTAATGGGGACTTTTTCCCTACCATCTCCAATCAATTTGGCGGAAGTGGCAATAGTGGGAATCTACAATATGATATCTTCTATTCAAAAGATGTCCAAAAATGATA